>JANHFT010000267.1:9146-20575 GCA_032467955.1 Pseudoxenodon macrops | reverse complement strand
ACGTCTACAACTCCACACCATACCCCCTCCCATTTTGCCCACAATATAACATGCATAATAGAATAGCTGAATGTGTGACAGGCCAAAAGCAGGCCTGACAAATTGATTATGAAATTATATTTATACACACACACACACTTTCCATACTTCAAAAGTACTTCTTTGAATCTGAATGTTTGGGGATGTTTTGGAATAATCCTTTTATAGAATAACATTAAAAAGTAGAATGCTGTTAGCAAAACCTGTAAAGCAACTGAAGTTAACAAAATGTCTGCTTAGCAGTAGCAATGCTGTTATTTTTTTTTTCTTAAATGGAAAATAAAGTTGTTGTAATCTGAATAAATATCTTCACCATGGTTTCATTATCAGGCCCATAATCAATCAAACCAGCTGGACACAAATTACCCTTCCATTACTCAGCTTATAAAAGTGAAATGTTTTCTGTTTCCTTGCAACAGCACAGAGCAATAGGTGACAGGAGGTGGGATATATATAATTAATCAAGTTCTGTTGATTAAAGACAGACAATTTCCTTTTTAAAACAGACTTGTTCATTCTAGCTGTAAGTCAATAATGAACATTATTATACCTTAATCTCCAAACATTAGTCTCCTTCCCTGAATTGACTCATTTAGTATCAGAAGTTGCTTTTAAAAATTAGAAAAACAAAACTATTATAAACAGACATGACTTCAGCTGAATGAGATAAGTATTTGCATTTTGCTGTAATAGTTACGGCTTTGCCAAAATGCATGCTTAGGCAAACTAATAGCAATAATATTTGCAATCTTTATTATAATAACATAATTATTGAATATGTGCAGCTAAAAAGAAACTCACAACAATGTTTGTTCTCACTTTTCCATTTTCTATAACTGAAAAATGTGTGACACCTAAGGGTCCATCCAGTTCTACTTAACTCTGAAAAGATTTTAGGTTAATAAATGAAAAGTAGCAGTAAGAAAACTTTAAAAATCATACCCAAATTTTGCAGCAATATCATAAACTTGCTTTTCGTGCTGGAGGACTTTCTCTCTGTCACCTTCAAAGACCAACGTAGCAACACATAATACATTGGGATCAAATCCTTTGAACTGTGGAAAGAAAGCATCTGCATTAATTATATTATTGTAACATGCACAGCAAGATCTCTTGTTATTATTGTCACTAAATTCATTTTCATACTACTTTTGATAAGATCAATTTCAAAAGTAAGAAGAAGCTTTAAAAAAAAGGATGAAGTTGAGAATTCAGTTTTTGAAGTTTTTCAGACCCACTTTAACTAAAGTATAATTTCAACTACCAAATACCAACAAATATCATATTTCTTTAAGTAAAATTCAGAAATATTTAGAGGTCTGGTAGTTGAAGAAGAAAATAACAGGGACAGCAGATGCTGATGTTTCATTTCTATCGGCATGGAAATTCCAAACAAGAGAGATCAATCACTGTTTCCTCCTTCCCCCATTTTGGGTTTCAGTGGTAAAGAGGATGCTAACTTCAGATCCAATACTTGGGGGGAAGGGAGTTATGGTATGCTTAATATTGATTTTATCTACAAGGCTAATAACGTGTTTTTTACAGGTGATAAAATTGTTCTTAATGCAGAGTGTTATTTTTTTCCAGAGAGAAAGACAATATATTGCCCCTAACCAAGATTTAATACTATATTTGAATTCTATATTTCTGGCAATATGATAATGCTACACTGTAAATGGCACGAGAAACAATTTAGAAGACAACATAGAATGTTTTGTTTTTTATTTTATAAAAAAAACTGATAAATGATATGTTAGGTTTCAATATATACTTTCTGATCCTACTGAAGGTTTTGTTAAAGAATGGATTCAAGAGATGTGTTCTTTGTTGATATTTGAAATGAGAAAATGGAGCAGTTTGTTTCTACATATTTAATAATATGTTAAAGAACTGAGATAGTGTATGACAGTACTATTATTATTATTTGCTAAACTTTACTATGAAAACTTACAATATATTTCTGAGCTCCATGTATCACTCACAATATCTCACTAGAAAAAACTGTGTGTGTGTGGGGGGAAATCATTTAAAAAACATTCCAAATTATGCTGCATTTAAAAAAACAAACCCAACTAAAGCTTGGCTTTATAGAGGATATCATAATTTAGATCCCAATCATACTTCAAGAAAAGCACCATTTCAGTCCTGAGTTCAACAGTCCCTTTTAATACTTTCCATCTCTATAGCTTATATTTCAATCAGTCTCTAGTGGCAGCTAGTCCATAATGGCTCACTCAGGGCACCATGTGCTCCTTAAATGTCTGCTGTTCTTATCCACACATCACCCCAGAAAACCCTTTAAGCAACCTAAGCCAAAGCAGCAGATCTTTCCTGCTGGTCTGCTCCAGGTAGGACAATAAAAATAAATAAATAAACATCCTAAGTTAAGTTCCAACTATATCACCTCACTTAAAATTGAATACTCAAAACAGTTTGAATAATATTCAAAAACATTTTTTTCCCATTCAAAATAACCAGATTTTGGATTGCAAAACACATGCGTTTTTGTTCATCTGCAAATCATCCGACACTGTTCGCTATCAGACTGCCGGACTCATCCATACTAAAACTACTTTTTGTGAAACATACAAAACTATTTAAAATGTGTATTTTTTAAAATTGCCATACCTTCGTGATGTAAAATTTTTTCAGTCCATCCAGTAGTGATGTAAAAATAGATGCAACCTGTGGTTTAAGAGCATGACCTTGCCAAGAAAGAGGGGGGAAAATGGTAAGACAACAGAAAGATGAATAAAATTCAGATATGCATAATGGGAATGTATGCAATACATTAATTATTTGGGTGCACACATATGTACTTGAAACCAAGAAACTTTTGAGATGTAGGGTGAAATAAAGCATTTATGCATAAATGCACTTCTTGATCTAACATTTCATGATATGTAAATTATATATTACATCACTCTGGCCTACTTCCTGGATTTATATTCTCTGGTATAATTGTATGGTAGCCTTATCAAGACTCAAGCACACAAAGAATGTGGAATTTAATTCTCCTCCATATTCTCAGGGCTTTGGGTGGGTGGGAATCACAGATAGCACTGAGCGCAAGGTAAAAGGTTTTAGTGCACTCTGTGCTTATTCACTTTAGCTAAGTTCAATTACTTCCTTAAGCTTTTAATGAATTGACTTTTACCATTATTGCTGCTCCTACACTTGGGAACTTCTCTTTGGGGAATTTGTGTTTGTTGCCTCGACATTTCTCATGAGAGGGGATTTTTCTATCACCCTGTTTTTACTCTTCCAATTTCATAATCACAATAGGCCTCATCAAGTCTCACCAAATACATCCAAATACAAAGAGGGATTAGAATATTGCAAGTGCCATATAGAATATTGCAACTGTAACCCTACATATAGAATATTAATGCTAACAGAGCTTTTTAAAAATAGAGGATTGTCTAGTGGCATAGGACATCTGCTCCAAATGGAATAGTACTTATTTTATTTTCTAAAAGTTGATCTGTGACCAAAGTTGGGATTGCACATTTAATTTTTTTTAAAGTTTGTTGCATGATGAAGTACTTATCCCAATTGAATCAAGAAATTTTAGCCTGATTAATCTAAGTAACAAATCAATATAATAAGACAGGGTCTTATTTTCTTTTGACCCCCAAAACAAGCGCTTGGTCTTATTTTAAGGGAGGTCTTATTATTTTTGAGGTGCAAGAGACGGCGAGCATGGTCACCTCATGGCTGCTGCTGTATTTTGGGGAGGGCTTATTATCCCAGGAGGGCTTATTTTCTGGGAAACAGGGTAGCAATATTTGAATTTCATGAAACCACTTATTGGTTATTAACAGATGAGAAAACAGTAAATGTTGGAACAAATGTAGTGATGGCTACCTCTTTACGGTAGTAAGAAACTGAGAATGACTTACATATCACATCTTAGTTTCCTGACTGCAATGTTGGGTTACAATTTATCAAAGTTAACATCAAAGGAAGCTTACCCAAGTTCTCAAGAACAATTTACATTGTGTCTAAGAACTCAAGTGTATTGTATGCAATTTTTGACATTTTTTTTAAAGCAAAAAAATATTACTTATAAAAGCAAGTTGGTAGATATCACTAGTTATTGCAGTTACAAAAGCACATGCTTCATGTTGTTGTTTTGTGATAACCTGGATAGTTCTTTGAATATTGACTGCAAAAATGAGCTATGATGATTAACATCAGAAGGATAAGACAGTAGAAAGTTGCAGCACATGAAATAATTACAGGAAGAATAGACCATATAATTCAGGATGCTGCTTCCAATTCACTATTTACAATTAAGGAAGGTTTGGTAACAAATACTTAGTACTTTTACCAAAACAATTCCTAAACATTTACCGTAGTTAAAAACCTACCAAATTGAAACTGTATATTGTCCATCAGGCGAATGGATGCAGGAGCACATCGCTATGGGAAAAGAATAAAGAATAGTGGTGAAACATACAAATTAAATTATATCAATGCGCCTGAAAAAAACCTGGCATGGGAATAAGTACTGCCATCTGACCAACTGTTAAACATTGAACTTCTGCAAAGGGTTTTCATCATTCAGTAAAAAGATATTCAATAATTCCTCAACACAAGGAGTCAAGATTAATGTTTTAAAAATTTGAACCATAATATATTGTTATATTGGGCCTTTTAAATAAATTGCAGACAATTCAAATATATCTGATTCAGTACTATAAAAGATTTTTTAATACTGTATTGAACCATAGTTAACTACACATGGTTGAGGAGAATACTTTCTTAAATATAATTTTTTTGTCTTTTAATGACCCTGTGATCCCTTGCATTGGGGTGGAGTTGGGGCAACTGAATGGAGCTGAGTGTTTACTGGCCAGATGCCCTTCCTGTCGCCAATGCAGAGTTCGCAGCTGATATTTACTCATTGTGCCCAGAGAGAGAATTATCTGCCGCTATCTAGGATCGAACTCACAGCGTCCTGTTTGTGAGGCAAGAGCTCCACCTCTAGGCCACTGTACCACTCAGCTTTCTAAAATATAATGGCATATCATAAATACAAGTTAATTGTAGCAGGTCAAACACTACTTCAGAAATGTGATAGCAAAGAAAAACCCTGTTGCTTAAGTCTGAAGGATGAATTCTACCACCAGTTTCCCTTGGTCAAACAGTAAAATGTATATTTGTGTGTAATCTGCTCTCCCTCTGCAATCTGCCCTGTAAAATCTGCCCCGGAGAATGCCTGAAATTGCAATTGAAGGCAGGGAAGAGAAAATGTACTTGGATGTTAAATTTCACCCAAAGAGGTACACTTGTAAAATCAGAGGTATGTAGCAGATATTTTAAAAATAGTCAAAAGATGACCAGAGCAAATAAAGAATAAAAGTAATGAAAAGATGGAAGATTTGAGCATTTAAAGAATACAGTGCCATTCAAAAGTAGAGAGGAGAAAGGAGAAAGCATGTATCAAAAATATATAAACAAATGGAAAAACAAATAGAAGTGTGCTTGTACAATGGACTGTTCCATGTACTGTATTCTGTCTTCTCCAAAAATGTTCCTGTGGTTTCAAAGAATAGCATAAGATCTGATATTATGGGGAAATTAATAAATAGGGAAAGAGAAAAAATTAATAAAATACAAAGAAGTAAACAAAAGTTTGGGAGATTACAGCATTACAATGTATCATTAACTACCTATCCATTATGGATTATAATACTTACAAAAAGTAAGAATCACTATTAGATTTTAAAATAAGAATGCTGCTTGAAATTTGAAATTTCTCCAGTTTAACATTTTTATTAGGTCTCTATTTCAAAATTATATTAACTAGGTTTTTATTTAAAAAAACACTGATTTTAATGTAATGGAAATAAATGGAAAGCCTTTTCTACTTCTAAAAATTTTCCTGCTTATCCCTTTCCTTCTTATATCTTAATTCCTTAGATTTATCAGAATAACAGAGTTTGAAGGGACTTTGGGGATCTTCTAGTCAAATATAATTAAATACATTAAAATATTTTTAAAATATACTTAACTTTTTTTTTAGAGCAGTTTAATAATTTGGAAAAAAAAACAATAAAATAACTGATGCCACTACACTTCCTAGAAGAGGACATTTTATATTTTAAGTAACATAACTCTACTCGAAACGTGTGAACAATAACATTTTTGTTTTATATGAAAATAGTCTATATCTAGGTTTATTCACACTGAAGTATAGTTTGATTTGATATAAACTGGATTTAAAATACCCAAGACTAATTAAAGACCTGCCGATTTTGGTAAAATTTACTCAGTGTCTTAATCTCTACTACCTCTTTTCCTCTTTTCCACTTTAGGATTGTTTTAAATGATAAGGCAGAATTGGAGTTTTTTTTAAATAAAAAAGTAAATAAAATGTTTAAATATTAAAACCATACTGACACAGGAAATAATTGTATATTTATTATTCGTGGCATCAAGAGATCAATTCTCAAAAATGTAAATGTTTTAAACATTTTACCTAGCCCTCTTTGGAACTGATTAGGTTATTGAATTGTAGTTTTAAACATATTCCTCAGCCAGAGGCAAGTGGAGTAGGGCAGAAGCATGCCATCTAGTGAAAGTACTTGATACTGCAGCTTTTTAAAAAGTGCAATTAAATACAATTTGAAGACAAGATTACTTTACCTGCTTTGCTACTTCTCTTAAACAGGCCACCCCTTTCTCAAAGTTTGGAAATACTACAGAGCCGTACTTTTGATATTCAGGGACTGGTCGAATTTTTATTGTAACTTCTGTTATCACTCCAAGGATTCCTTTATAAAAAGAGGAAAATAATCATTTTGCTACCGCAGCTGAAAGATATAGAGAATTTTATGATTTCATATCAATATCCAAAATCCTATTCCACATATTATTTAAAGTAAAGTCATTAAAAAAATGAAAACCACACAATAGTGTAGTTCATTTCTTTAAAAGTTTCCCCAACCTTAAAATTCCAAATGTACAGGGAATGCAGTATTTCTCAAACTGTGAGGATTAGGCTTCCAAATATATATTGTATTTATTATATTGTATATATGTATTTATTCACTATAGCATATTATAAGACTAATTTTTTAAAACAGTATTAAAGTTCTTATTTAATCTTCTGAAATGTAATTAAAACGCAATCTTTGAAGTAGTTTTGTCAAAGGACCCGGCACAAAGTATTGCTCTAGCACTCATTAAAACGAGAATACTTCACACTATTTGGTATAAGCAAAACATCTAAATATGTTTTTACTTGCAAATATAAGTTATTTAAAATGGAAATGACTTCTGACTACAAAGAAAAAGATAGACATATTTCGGAAAGAAACATTTGCAGATCTATGCAAATGAGCTCACAAAAGTATGTTGATGCCCAATAAAGTACTCCCTGTTTTAAAATCCAATCAACCTTAGAAACCACATGAATACAGTGGCTGTGTGATGATACCTATACCATGATTTTATTCTGGCTTAATCCAGTAGCTGAACTCTGAAACTGTGATCTGTAAATGAATAGACCTGATATGAGGCCATATTAACTAATGGATTTAAATTGCAGAAAGAATAATGTTTTAAAATTAGCAAACCTTACTTAAGGTAAGGCCAGACTAATTGTGGAACCAGTTATCCAAAGAGGTAGTAGACTTGACTTTATCAGATGTGTTCAAATAGAAGTTAGACAGCCCTCAGTCTAAAATGCTTTATCTGGATTCTCATATCTAGCACAGAGTTAGATTTAAGTTTTAAAAGGGCCCTTCCAACACTATGATTAAGTAACTAAATGGCTGCCACATGGCGAGCAGTTGCTCTCCAAAATATACTAGCCATTGTATGACAGCCAATAAAACCCCCACACCATTTACTGGGGGGTGGGGGAAATGATGAAGCTGATCTTAGCCATCATACCTCTAGCCTCTATTCAAGACGTTCCCTGCCAAATGATGCACTTGAATGCATCCATCCACCATTTAAATTGTTCTAGACTGCTGTTTGGGTTCATGTGATAGTTCAGGCACAAGCAGTGGAAGCTGGTATCTTGCAACATGTCATTATCTCACTTTTATGTTATTGTTTTTTCAATCCCCATTATGCACCAAGGTGAATGTCCCTAGGAACCACACTTAGAATTCAAAATATAGGATATAGGCTCAACTGCAACTTGGTAGCTACAAGTATCAAAGTTAAATTATTGAGCAGAATACTACCTCAAGGAAATGTACCTAGCTCCTTCCTAAAAGATCAATTGTTAGGCTCACAAAGCAGAACTATTTTGTGTTGAATTGTATGAGTCAGATGAAGACAGTGACATTTGCAGAAGTAAGAGATATGGGGGCAGAATGACCAAAGCAACACTGCCCTATTGTGACACTGGCCCTGTTCCCTATTATATGTGCATGCATGTACAAAAAGAGAAGAGCTTGTGGTGTAACAGTGCATTGCGGAACTCCATATTTTACTGGAAAACCAAGTACCCCTGATTGTACAATTAGTAAAATTCATTTTCCTTAAATCAGAAGTATTAATTAAATACTGTGTTATAGAAATATGTGAAAAGCATTAAAGTATTGCAATTTAATACATATATATATATATATACCTTCAGATCCTAAAATGAAATGATGAATATCAGGTCCTGTTGACATGCGTGGTCCTTGACAGTTTTTTTGGATTACACCTTTGGGTGTTACCATTTTTATATGAACCACCTGTATAAAATAGAGTCTGCTTAATACTACATATGAGAATATATAAAATATGCAGGTATATCAAATGCCCAGGAAAGACTAATCTATACCCTATTTTGCCATTGTAGATAGAAATAAGGGAGAAACTGACACCACATAATTTTGTATTACTCTAAATAATACGATCTAGTAAACAAATGTTGGTGTCATCTCAATTCTTTTCCTCTCAAATCACGAAACACAGGAGTATATACATTGTTTTCTTTTCATATGCGTCAAATAAATCCAATATTTGTCAACCACTAAACTACATTTTAATAATTTTTTCTGCATATCAGCTAATATTTGTTAATAATAGAAACATAATACAAATGCAGACATTAGATTATTTATTGATAGAAAAATAGAAGAAAATAATAAGAATTATAGAAAATGTTTACCAGATCTTCAATATTTCCATAAACATTTTTCTTCATGCCTGATGCTCGGGTGGCTACCCATCCTCCAAGAGTACTAAATTCCATCGAATCTGGTTCATGGCCTGTACAATAACCACTTTCACCAAGCTAAAATAGAAAAAAAAACACCATTATTTTAACCACTGTTAGCTGTTAACGTCCACTGCAAAGTTCAGTTTTGTAAATGCTTTAAAAGCTACTTCACATAGACAATACAGGTAGTCCTGAACTTACAATCATTCATTTAGTGACCTTTCAAAGTTACAACAGCACAGAAAAGTTGTTAAGCAAAGTGGTTGCTAAGTGAAACCATGAATGGCCCTTATGGCCTTATTTTAGCTTTCCTTTGTTTTAGAGACTCTTCTGCGCAGAAGCTATTTTTTTATTGCTTCACGCGCGCACACAAAACATCCCTGATTAAACCAGCAGCAAAAGGATCCAGAACCCACCCCTGGTAAGAATATATCTAAATATTAAGATTAACAAGACATGTCATCTGCTTTCAGTTTCTTCATCTATTTGGCAAATAGGAACGGGATGCTGCTTGGTATCAGAATTCTAAATCAGGGGATCCACATAACTACCATTGCATGATTCATGACAATTTAAAAAACAAAAACAAAAAAAACTTCAAACATTTAATATCTTTTGAAGAGAATCTGGGTAAAAGTACTACTAAATGTAGCACAAATTCAAAATTAGGATGTAGATTCCCAAAGTACATGTTATTTAAAGCAGAATTCATTACTATGACAAAGGCATCAAACATTTTATTTTAATAAGAGCCTTTTGTTCTTTTAATAAGCTATTCTAGTTAATGGATATTTCATTATTTGACTATATAATTTTCTTCAAGATGATAGCTTATTCTGGACCTAAATGGAAGATGATAGAAACATTCTCAAAGATAATGACAATTTTGTTTCTGGTCAGTGAAAAAAAAGTCAATTTTTAACATACATATTATACCTGTTAAGATTAAAATAAACAGAAAAATTAATAACATAGCAGCTGCCATTAGGCTGGATATAGTGTGCATAACTGTAGAAATATATTTACTTTATGAGCCAATATATGGCAGTATATTTGGAGCTATAAAAATACCAGCATTCTCAAAGACGTAGGTTAATGATACCTGTTTTTCCAAGTCTTGGCCAACAATGCCAGCGTCAACATGAGCAGTTAAATTTTTCTCATCTATCCAGTGAATCCTGTTCTATTACAAAAAAACAAAGGACTTGTGAAAAATACTGGCATTTAATTATTCAACAAAGCACAGTTAAAATCAGTGATTAGTGCAGCAGTAGGCATTAATTGTGTGTAAAAACCACCATTTCAGGAATGGAATGTTCCATCTCCAAAGACAGAGTTTTGCATAGCTGTATAGACTATAAATCAATAGAGACAAGAAGATGAATGTATCTTGTCTATTTGCATTGCTGAAATTGCACATATGAGGACAAAAACATCAGTCAGAAATCAGAATCCATAAATTCTTTTAAGAATTAAGGAGTTAATGAGATGAGGTTGAAATAAAATTTCATCTTTCTCCAATTAACCGCAGAGGTAGGAATAATTCTAAAGTGACAATATACCAAAGACAAGGCTTTCGGAATAGTGAAAAAGACATAGTAGCAGAAATTATTTTATTCCTTACGTTCAGTCTTGTTTGAGACATGATTTTCAACAAGAAAATAGTAGGCTCATACTTACACTCTTTGGTGTAAGTTTGTCCCTTGTCTTATTTTATACTCTGATATCCATCTATGAAAGTGATATTAAAAATACTAGACTTTGAACTGGGATCAGATCTAACCTGCTTTTATGGAATGTAGATTTCTAAAACTGTTCCTCCACTAGTGTTTAATCCCCATACAATAATTCCTTGATGAAATAATTTTCCCCATGCTCTTACAACATGATCTTCATCTTATCCACAGTCTGTGAGTGAAAAAGCCTTAAGTTATTAGCAGGATCAGCAAGTTATATTTTCCACTTATTCATACACTATCCCAAAACAACTTCAAGGTATGAAAAATAATGTATGCTTTGCCACTCTAACCTGGGAGGGAAACCAGACACCTTAGCAATGATTTCAAACAGAGGCATTGATGAAGAAAAGGCATCAGTGATAAGGACTGCACATTTCATGCTAATATTGTTTTGTACCAACTCCATGGCATTGGACCGGGCTACTTACGAGACCGCCTTCTGCCGCCAATAGCCTCCCACCGACCAGTGCGCTCAC
>JANHFT010000262.1:248110-268089 GCA_032467955.1 Pseudoxenodon macrops | reverse complement strand
GAGAAGAGCAACAAAGATGATTAGGGGACTGGAGGCTAAAACATATGAAGAACGGTTGCAGGAACTGGGCATGTCTATGAAAAGAAGGACTGGGGAGACATGATAGCAGTTTTCCAATATCGCAGGGGCTGTCACAAAGAAGAGGGAGTCAAATTATTCTCCAAAGCACCTAAGTGTAGGACAAGAAGCAATGGATGGAAACTAACCAAGGAGAGAAGCAACTTAGAACTAAGGAGAAATTTCTTGATAGTTGAACAATTAACCAGTGGAACAATTTGCCTCCAGAAGTTGTGAATGCTCCAACACTGGAAGTTTTTAAGATGATGTTGGATAATCATTTGTCTGAAGTGGTGTAGGGTTTCCTGCCTAAGCAGAGGGTTGGACTAGAAGACCTCCAAGGTTCTCCAAGATGCTTATGTGTAAGATAATCCAGGGAAAACCACAACAGAGAGACAAAATATGTTTGTATAAAGGGTTTCCTGGCCACTGTTCAAGCTGAACCCAAGAAAACCATCAGATTACAAAGCTGCTATTATGGGAAATCATGATCCCATCATATACATGAACTATCTCTGGATTCAGAAGGTCTTCATACCCTCAGCCACTCATTATTGCTAGACTCAGTTCCTCTCTATCCAGATGCCAATCACCTTTAGGTGCCAAGACAAAACGTTCACTGCCTTATTTGTCCAGCCTAATATAAGGAACAATTTGCCTGAATTAAAGAAATAGCAAAGAGTAGAAAAATAGAAAAGATGCATTTTCCTTTATTTATTCAATTTATATGGCTGCCCATTTCAAACAAATTACTCTGCGCAGCAAACAATCATAAAATCAATTAAATTACAAGTACAATACAAAAGAAAATCAAATACATACAGCAGCCAAGACAATTATTATCTGAAAATGATAATATAACCAGGAAATGGGAACCTTAACACATTCTGGACCCTAGCCCAGCCACATAACTAGGTCTTCAAAGACTTATGAAAGGTCAACAAGATCAGGGCCATGCAAATTTCTTAAGTGACAATATTCCAGAGCATAAGCATTACAGCAAAAAAGCCACCTAGTCACTGCCAGCAGATATTCCTTGACTAACTGGACTCAGAACACCCATTCTGCTGGACTAGATTAGACAGGTAAAAACAACGGAGAAGACGGTCCCTCATATAGCCTGGTCTCAAGCCATGAAGGGCTTTAAAGGAGACAACCAGCATCTTGAATTGTACCTGGAAACACATTGGCAACCAATGTAGCTCAAGAAGCAGAGGTGTTACATGTGCCAAGTACCTGACAACATTTATTAGGCATGCAACTGCATTTTGTGCCAGTTGAAGCTTCTGACTGCTCTTCCAGGGCAGTCTAATGTAGAGCACATTGCAGTAATTATGACAGGAGGTCACAAAGAATTGAGTGACAGTGACCAGAGCCTCCTGGTCCAGAATGGGCACAACTGGCACAAAACCTGAAAGTGTGCAAAAGCTCTCTTAACCACAGATATACAGTCTAAGAGGACTTCCAGACTGCGTACCTGGTCTGTGTGGGAAAACGCCACCTCATCCAGGACCAAAGGTGGAAAAACCTTGACAATGGAAGGCCCAACTACACAAAGCCACCCTCCTCCCATCATAAGAGTGGAGACTGGAGAGGGATTTCAATAGAAGTGCAGAAATGTTCTTTTACACATTGAAAGCAATGTGATCACACTGACAGCAGGAAAGAAGTCAGGCAAATGAGATTGTCTACAGAAATCACTTGCTTCTTCCCCCTCTCCACAGAGAGATTCAGAGGAAGAAATTTCAAGAGACTACTGCAAGATGCTTGTGTAATATGCACCCCTCATTTTATTCTTCTAGTTGCAATCTCATGCACAATTCTCTCTAGAGTCTTATTTGATGAACAACATAAATCTTTCACAAGTCAGCTTTTCCCTGGTATTTTATGTTTACTAGAATTTCCAAGGAATAAAGTGCAATAATGTCTGGTTGTCATGGCAACACCATACTCACACAAAAAAGTTTCCCCTACATTAGATAAAACTGAATTTAGTAAGGGGAATGAGATAGCAATAGAACTTAGCATGTTCATTTCCCAATTCTGCTCCATAATTCTTCAGCTCATTGTTCATTTCTGAAATCAAATTACCATTATTGTTTAGGCCATTACCAGTTTATGACTACCAACATCTAGATTTCAGCAGGCCAAGAATATCAGTGATATTATAATAAATACATAGAAAAAAATCTTTAAAAAGTGATTCTAATAAATATTTCGTAGCTTTCCCATAACATGACCTGGCTGGGTTTAAGTTACAGAAATTGTATTTATAGCAAGAGAAAGAATCTCATTGTCTCTCTTCATCAGTTCATTCATTAATTCACAGAACAAGAATGTATGTAGCTTAAAGCATACTGTAGTAGAAATATATGCTGTAGTCTATCAAAAGTGTGCAGTCTTTCATCCAGTCTTTCTGTACACACATACAAAGACTTCAAGTTTTCCCAGAAACATATAATTAAAACAGATCTCAAGTATGTGGACTTCTATCATCCCTCCAATCAAGACAATAACTATTAAATTAACATTATACATCAACATCAATAAAAAATAAATAAAATGAGCACTGGGAAGAGAGTCTGATGACCATTTAATTGTACCTTCAGTTGTAGGATTTCTACTAAAAAAAAAAAAGAGTATTATTTATCCCACTACAGACAGGGATGCATATCCAATTGTGAAACATTAGCACCAACATTTCCCTCCCTCCCCAGCTGTTGTTTCAGTACTTTAGGACTGAGTCCATAAGTCTTTTAGTTATTTATCCATGGACCTTCACAACTACACGCTCAGCAACTGTACATGTTGACAAGCTGCAGCCAATCCTGGATTTGGAGAACAATCTCATCAAAACACCCCACGTGTAAGATTGTCACCCATTCAGCTTTACACGCAAAAGGAACATTGGGTTTCCACACAAAGCATTTCCTGTGTGGGGAAAAATCCATAGCTTACGAGGAGGCCAAAAAAAAAAAAAAAAAAGCCACGCATCCGCTTCAAACGACAGGAGAGAGGTCACACCACTGGGACCTTCTCCTGTTTGTTGTTTTTAAGGAGCGGAGGTCGGTTTTGGACTCCCCCCCCCCATGTTTATTAGCTTAGAGTTTGACCTGAACAAGGAGGCAACGGCCCTTTTTCCGACGGCATCGCCCTCCGCCTCCAAAAAAACACAGTGAAAGCAGCAGCGGGAGAGCGGTGGGGAGACGGTGGTCTCAAGGCGGCTCCCCAGCCCAACCTGACCGGGAACGCTCCTCAAGTGCCAAAGGCGACAGCCCCCAACCTGAAGGCGAGGCTGAAGCCCGAAAAAGCCCCATCCCCTCCTTTCTCTCCCGGTGGGGATGGACCAGGCCGGCTCCTTCACTCACCATGTATAGCGTGAAAGGGAAGCCAAGCAGGAACAGCCACAGGTAGAGGTGCAACGCGTTGACCCCGGCGCCCTGGTGCGGGTCTTGGTACCAGCCGCCGCTCAAAGCCGCCCATACACCCTGGCGCAGGATCTGCAGCACCTGAGAGCCCATGGCGGCCTGGCCCCAGCCCGGGTCCTGCCAACCCCGAGCCTTCTTCCCTCTACCCGTCCTGCGAGCCCGGGCACAACTGCCCGCCGCCTCCACAGCCTGAGCCTCGCGACAGCCACAAGAGCCACCCCCCCGTCCTCCGTCTTCCCCTCCTCCTCCTCCTCCTCCCCCCCGCCAACGCCGCCGCCATCTTACGTCCGGGCCCCGGACCGCCCGTCCGCCCGCCCGCCCGCCTTTAGACCGGCAACCCTTGCGGCAGCCGACGCGACCTCAGCGCCCAACCTGGATTCTCCGCCCGGTGCGCGAACGGAAGGGGCGACGGCGGCATTTTCGGTTCGGCTGCCGAACCCGCTTCGCGAGGAAGCCCCCACGTGAAGTGAATCAAGAGCCCTTGGCGAATGAAGCGGAGATGGAGGGTCATTTCTTGGAGCTGCTTTCCAGCCACGAAGGCTATTTTCCTTGGGTTTGGACTTTTTAGCCTGCGTTGATGTCCCCAGACTGCGGGATATTTACTTAGGGCGCTGGAGAGGCCCTTCGCCTGGCCAACTAGCGAGGTGGCAGAGAGTGAAGCCTTTGGCAAGGCTGTCGACAGCCAAAGCAACAGAACTCCAGTTGCTTTGGATTGCATCTGCGCCGTCAGCCGTTAGCATTGCTGGAAATATGGGAATGGGGGTGCGGGAGGAAGGGAACGGCATTAAGAAGGTTGCTAAAAATGCGAAATGGAAACTACGAAAACCTAGAAGCTAGTCAAAGGGATACAAGAGCAGGTCGCTTGTCAGGGCCGGGAGCCGTGTACTTTTTTTTCCTAAGGCGCCGTTCTCTCGTACCAAGCGGCTTTATAGTGCGAAGTACAAATGGCAATTCGTTCGCAGACACTTCGAGGTTTGGCGATTTGGACCTATGCACCCTTTTCCCCGGAGAATATGAGAGAGTGAATGTCCCAAAGGTGCTCTTTCCAAGAGGCAACTGAGTTTTCTGGATTTTCTTTTTCTTCAGTTGCCTCTTGAAAAAAAACACCTTTGGGGACAACTGGATGACTGAGAATCTCCACAAACGGACATTAAAGAGTCTGAATGCTTCTCTGTACTGAGGAAAACGCTTGTGCGCAAGGCAATGTACAGCGTTGGTGGGCAGTTAGTAGCTCGCTGCGACTATGAAATCGGCCGATGTAGGTTACTGATTAAACCACAAGTACTGCGGTAAAGTGTCATTGGCTTTTGAAGAGAGAGTGAGTTTGATTGTAGTGGGTGGGGCCAGGAGTTATTAAATTACGCCCCGTCGTCCCTTCTCGCGAGATTGCCAATTCTTGCGAGAACAGGAAAGCCGAAAGCGTCCCTTGGTGTCATAGTAACGAGATTCCCCCACGCTTGCAAAATTATGGCTGACTAATTCGTTGTTCAGGTTATTGTGTAACCCCAGCCAGAAACAAATGGCAGTTTGCTTGCAAACGGTGTGGGTCGATGTTAATTAAAACATCTTACCAGGTGATCATTTGATAGACAGGAAGGCTCAGTAGTTTCATTGACTTTAGAATTGTAAGAGCAGGACCTCATTGTAAAGTTACTTTCACCAGTAAAATCAAAGAGGAGGACTGAAGTTAAGAGGAATCCATATTAACCAAATAAGGGCAAGAACTGGCATTGAGAGAATACAATGGCCAGGAAAACACAGTGTGTGCTCTCAGCAGCCAAATAGTCTGCAAACAGTTTGTTACAACAAGGTGGTAGGAAATAAAGAAAAAACCTTGGGATTTAAACCTCAGCATATACAAATCTTTCAATTCTGTGGGAACTGTTTTTACATAATTAGGTCTGCCTGGCATCTACAGTAAAAATTACTTCTCCATGCAATTCTCACAAATTTTGTGAACATTTCCTAATGTTCTATTCATCCAAGAATTGGCTCAGGGAGCAGGAGGAAAATCAATCCACCTAAGAGGACAACTCCTTTTCCATTTGGAAAAAAATAGCACATTGTTTTCTATATTGCTATCAAAGACAGCCTATACTTGGCTAGAGTTAAAGCATCCCTCTAGTTATTTGAGAACTTGCATAAGTAGATCCAGAGATAATTATAAGGCTAAATACAAGATAATGTAATCACCAATGCTGCAAGGTTTGAAAGAGGTACATAACATATAAAAAGTGTGAAAAAAATATTGAAATTGTCAAATTAGAAATTAAAATTTAGGCATATGTGAACTTAAGTGTACCAGGATTTACTATTAGGGCATGTCATGGCAATAATGCTTAGAAAGGATATTACTCAGTATAATGTACTATAGTTGGCTATAATCCATTAAATGATAGGATGGTATATTAAAATTACTGGATATCCCATACACAGTTATGCTCATCTATACTCTTGTTGATCTGTTTCTTGGAATATTTTATCCAATTCTCATTTGAGGAAAGTTCTTTAATTGCCAAGCATTTAATCACCAAATGGAGATTAAACAGAAATACCCATTGAGTTTTATAAACAAAGAGGAAGTTAACAGTTCTATGTCAATAGATATGAAACAAGACTGAATTAGACAGGTACATAGATCAGTTTGTATATTTGCTCCAAAAAAGCGAGATGCAGGAAAATGTATAAATTATTGAACCATTTCATTCATTATTCACATAAATAAATTTATACTTTGTATTATGCTTGATAAAAAAGTTGTGGAGATTCACACTTGGAGAAAGTAATGCCAAATGAACTGGCAGATTTTAGAAAGATCAGTGGAGCATAAGATACCTAGTATAAATGATATATTAAAAATAGGACATTTACAAGAAAATGATCCTTTGCATTGTTGACTGGTATATAGTTTTATTTGATTTGAGTTCAAAAATAAATATGACGTCTGATGGAGAAATAGAGATATACGGAGAAAGGCAATGGATGAAAATCAGTAAAACTCATTGCAAAGCTGATCAAAATTAGGTTAGGTTTCCAGGAGGTCAAAACATGTAATCTTTATTTAGCAATCTGACAGCTATATATTTCCTTTCTCTGTGTCATCACACAGAGAGTTTAATGGAAATTAGTGAAAACTTCTGGTTAGAATAATTGTATTTCACTTCATTGGTTTATCAAATGTCTACACTATCCATCTCACTTAGGTGACTTTGTGGAGTTTAGAAAGAATGAGCAAAAGCAAATATTGGAAAATTACTAGAAATGTGAGGTTCTTGCATTGTCTCTCTGGAAGCAAATTTTAGAGAAGGCTAGTCCAACTATTGAGATCAAATGTGGACAATTAATTTTGTCGGGTTCATATGAGAAACTGGAACAGTTGTGGAGGGCTGAACCAAAAGGGCTGTAAAGGTTCATAGGGATAACTGCATGTAAGCACATACATAAATTGAAAAAAAGCAATCATCTTCAAAAAGCAATGCAGTTGTGTGCATGGCATACACATTTACATTTAATTTCTAATTTCTGATTGAACTCATGCAAGCTGGACAGAGATATCCAAAGATGATCTGGGCCATATTGTAACTAATCAATATGCTGAGGCAGGAATGGCCTGCAGTGAGAGTTGAATGTCTCCCATTTCAATAATTTTAGTTTGGAAAGGATTTGTGTTTCTATTATTCCAATAATGAAACAAATTTATTTTTAAAGGGAGCTCTTTTATTTCCTGCCTTAACTCCACATAACCATTCTATGGTATATATTCCAGTGATAGTAAACTTTTTGAAGCCATCACAAATAACTCCACACTTTGATTCTTCAATCACTTCCTGACAGTCGTTTCTACTTTTTCATTTGAATCAGATGCCAATGGAGGTATTCATTATATTATGGGGAAAAGTGAAAAGTGCATGGCACCAAGTCTGGACTACATGGTGAATAGGATAAAATGATGAAATCCAACGTAATTTCATTTTTTCACTTCTTTCTTATTTCAGATTTTGAGGCTTGTAATGTAGCAATGAGTTGTTAGTGGTGTCAAGTTCAATAAAATCCATTAATACCATCTGCATCACTAAAAATTGTAATCATGAATTTTCCTGCCAAAGCATGGTTTTTATTTATTTATTTATTGCAGTGAAGCTTTGTGATGATATTATTTTGCTTTTGAATCATAATGATTGTCAGTTGCTATGATGCTTTGCAGAATTTCTTGCTTTTCTTCTCATAGTATGACAACAATTGCTGGCAAATTTCAATTCTTCAGATTTTCACCTCTACCATCAACATGGTAGGAACCTATTTCCCAATACTCCAAGCTTGACAGAAATTTCCTTTTAGCTCTTCTTTATCAGTTCATCAATCTTACTTATGTGAAACTTGGTGGTTGCTGTAACAGTGAGTTCACCTTGTCCTTGTTCACACAAATCAGCTCTTTCCAGCTTGGCCCAAATGTTAGTAATCACATTAACACAGTCATCACCATAAACTACCTGCATTCAATTGTGAATTAAACTGACAGGATTCCTTGAGCAATTAAAACTTCTGTCTCATAGTGGATTGCTTAAAGCATATTGAGGAATACTCATTACAAGCTTTCATTTCATAGATAATAGCAACGCAAGCTTTTCCCCAACAACTCCACCAAAGTGAGAACTTCCGGTGAATCAGTGCTGCCATCTGTTGGTCACCTACAACATTGGAGACATTGCTTTTCATTCAATCATGGTACAATTTTTTTTTTACTAATCTAGTTGAAGGGAAATAATTGCTGGTTAAAAAAAACAAACTACAAATGATGTGCTGATGTGTAGGCTCATGTTGCTTACAAATTATGGTTGCAAGCCCAATCATGATTGATAACCTTTCACTAGAAATTAGGTAGATATATTTGTATATCTCAAATTCCTGTCAAATCTTTCTAAGATTTTTGAATTCAGAGTTTGAATACAATACAATGAAAACACTGGTACTGATGCTCAGTATTCTAACCTGGAGTTTTCTTTGTAAAAGAAAATATTTTCTTTCTCCTGATAATGCCATTTCATTTTCAGTAGAAGTGAATTGAACATTTGATTTAATGGCACTGGGTTTAGGAGATTTAGGGAGCAGTAGTCAATTTTTCATTAGATATCAGCCACAATTTAACAAAGCCTGTTATTTATGAAGCAAACTGAGCAAGTGATGTAATTTTATATCATTTGTGTCAATTTGTATACTTAGACGATAACTATTTGTATCTCATTTGTGTCAGTTTACAACATTTAATTTACAGAGTTTAAAGATAAAGATTTCAGTTGTGGCCAACTCTTGGGTGCTGGTGCTCATCTGTTTCTTAGCCAAAGGAGCCAGCATTTTCCAAAGACACTTGCATGGACATGTGGCCAGCATGACTATACATTGAGGCACATGGAACAGTATTATATTCCCATTGAAGTTTTTACCTATTTATCTATTTGCATTTACATGCTTTTGAACTGCTTGGTTGGCAGGAGCTGGGGTAAGTAATGGGAGCTCACCCCATCATGTGACACTTGGGTCTCAAACCAGGGCTGTCAGCTTTCCAGCTGAAGAGTTCAGCATCTTTAACCACTAAGCCATCATGCCCCTCCACAGAGATATTTTAAAAAATCAATTATGAAATTATTCAAGTAATGGAATTTTGGATTCCCAGCATGGTCTGTTAAATTGAGGTTTTTCTGCATCAACATTAACTTTAACTCAGATTCTTAATATTATAAGCTTTATAGCAGTCCATTCATAAGTGTATGTTGTCTGTAAATTGGATGTTCTTCACCCCGGAACTGCTTGTAATATATCTGCCAAAAATACCATGCCTCAAAAGGATCTATCTTTTCTCCCATCCAAGGCATCTTAGCTTTTTATCTCCCTCAATCTATTAAATAATAATAACTAAAGAGTCCCTAATAACCTATTTAGTCAATTTAGGTATTTAATAAACTCTTTTTGCTTAGAGCTAAGGAAGGTATTTTGTAAAGCATAAGATATCCAAATTGCTTATGGTTTGGCCCCCAAATGTATTACAATGAGAGGAAAAACATAATATCATGCTCAATAATGTTTTTCAAAACTTATTTAACCATAAATATTAAACAACTATTTCATATAGGTAGTTAAGTTTATCAATATGGTTAGATTTTATGAGATTTAACTATTAACTGTAAATATTTCTTATTTAACTGTAAATATTAAATAACTATATGAAATATAGTTACGTTTATGAATCTAGTTAGATTTTATGAGATTTGGAATATAATAGAAATAGTGTAATTGTAGAGGAAGAATGATCAAGGTCATGATCTGATCTTCCACTCTGGAATAGAATGGGTACCACAGAATTCAGTCCTGTTGCTGGGAAGCATCATTTATCCATTTGGATAGATTTCATCAGCACATTGCGGATACACAGCTGTACTTCAGGATAAGACAGACAGGATAAGTATGCTGCTTTAAACCTGCTGTCTGGAAGTTGCCAGGGACAGAAAAAATATTTTGTCATTGTTGCAATTTCTTTTGATGGGCATAATCATTTGACATAGTATGTTATAGAAGCCAGCATGAATTAAAATCAAAATATACTATTAAAATATTGGATGATATCTGATTACATTCTACCACTAATAGAATAGTTTTTATAAAATGAATAGGAAAGCTCCAAATATTTGCATTTAGAATAAAAGGTGATTTATTAAATTTTCAAACATAATTGCTGTGTTGCACACAGGCTAAACTACAGTTTAATTGCTGGCTCAATGTGTTATGCAAAGACAGGAAGAACAGTTATTTTTGGATCAATGTATGTCAATACTTGGAAGTTAAACTAGTAAACAATAGTTTAATAAATCATGGATTAAGCTGCAATACATGTATGTTGGAAACAAGTGCAGTTTTCTTTCAGGAATAGGTTAATTAGATATCAATTTATTTAAATATTAAATGAATAAACTGATTTAATTGGCTGAGATTTATTTAATCAAAATAAACCTCAACAATGTTATTATATCCATAGCTGAATGGGTTTGCAATTCCATTTTGTTTCTCTGGTTTTGTCACCCACTGTTGCATTCACCCACTGTTTATTGATTCTTCCAGATTAATACAATTGCTGGTAATCATGAAGATCAGTAGGATTAAAATAAAAAGCTAATATGTGCCTGAATTTCCATTTAGTGCCATGCAAGCAGAATCACTGACTGTTTGTGTTTTTCAGTCACATTTCTCTACAATGTGAATAATCTAACTCACAGGAATTTAAAGTTCTTTGTGTTATTCTAAATCAAATTATGTCTTGTGCTGATGAATAGCTTGTCCATTTAGTTCAAAACTCAGTTGAAAGTGGCTGCTTCATTCCACATGCTAAGCTATGGAATCATGATTTATTGATCAACATGTATGTAGTTGGTTTGTTCAACATGAAAGGTATCCCATAATTTACACAGTATATGATAACTCACAAGCTAACAATACAGAGTTAGCAACTAGAAAAATGGTCCACTGAGATGATCTGAACTTGAACATTTCAGCCATTGTTTTCCTACTTCAGGAAACAAATTGCTACATTGGCTTGAAATGCCATGCTAGCATTAGCAAGGCAGCAATCTTGCTTTCCTAGCAAACTATATTGAAATAGCTTGCTAGGAAAGCTATGCCAGCAGAACTAGGAAAACTGATTTGAACAAACCAAAACCACGCTTTTATTAGGATCTATTTGTCTATTTACATTTGTTACATACCTCACATTTTTTTTCTTCTAGGGACAGTACATACACTTGAATTGCAACCAAAGAACAATAGTGACCGAGGCTTTGCTTTTAAATTACAATACTGTACATTGGCCTTGGAAATACACGGATAGGTGCTTTTATCCCATAAAACGGTCACTTGACTCCCTATCGATATTTGGGGGGGGTCTCACGCAGCCCCAGCTCAATTTTCTGACTAGTTCCTTTCAAAGGCAGGTAGCCCCATCTGGTTGCCAGAAACAGGGAAGGAACAGAACAGCTGCTTTGGAAAAGAAAAGATGCTCAACGTTAAGGACCGTTTTGCATGCCTAGCCGACACAACTGGCACTTCAGAACACTATACAACACAGCAAGATCGGAGAACCCCGCAATATTTAGTCAGGAGTGAGCGAAGAAGCGCCCTTCAGGATAAGGAGACCCGTTTCCCCTCCCAGGATCATTCCCTCCCATTCATTCGCAAGCAGCGGACTCGGCTGGCACGCGCGCGGGCTCGCGCCGAAGGCAAAAGGCCGCCTTCTCACCTAGCAACGACGGAACCTTGAGCTCCCGCAGTGACGCTCAATCCGATCCGAGGGAACGGTGAGGGAGCCGCCCAATAGGAAGGACGACTTAAAGCGCGTGCGAGACAGCTAAGCAAAAAAAACAAAAACAAAAAACCAAAACGGGGCGGAGAGACTAAACGGGGGGGGGGAGGCAGGATGGATGCCGTTAAGGCGCCGCCAATCTTCAATCAGGTAAGGGAGGAGATTGAAGGGCTGCCGCATCAGCGAATGAGAGGCCAGGGATGGTCAGGGAGGCGGGTTTTCTCCGCACGCTCCTCCCTCCTCCCCTCTTCCAAGCTTGTCCGGTCAATCAGGTGGCTTAGTTAGGGATGTGCGGGCGGCGGCGGCGGCGGCACCGGCGGAGCGCGATGTGGCTGTGGAGGGGCCGCTGGGCGGCGTCTCTTCTCCGCGGAGGGCTGTGGCGCGGCTCCGGCCTCGGCGTTCCCTCCAGGGTTGATCGGGAGCCGGCAGCCGCATGAGCCATAGGCAGCTTTCCCCGCGGGCAGCCCTGCCCCCTAATGGAGGAGCGGTCCCGTCCCCCTCCTCCTCCTCCCCCTCCTCCTCTCCTCCTCCCGCGCAGCCCCCTTCGTCCGCCGCTGCCGGGGGAGGCTGAAGGGGAGGGGGCGGCGGCGGCCAGCCCCGCTTGGGGGAAGGCGGAAGCCGCGGCCTCGGGCGACAGCGCCGACGGGTCCGGCCTCTGGACGGCTGTCTTCGAGTACGAGGCGTGCGGCGAGGACGAGCTGAGCCTCCGTCCGGGCGACGTGGTGCAGGTGCTCTCCAGGGACTCGCAGGTCTCCGGGGACGAAGGCTGGTGGACGGGCCAGATCGACCAGCGCGTCGGCATCTTCCCCAGCAACTACGTGACCAGCAGCGGGGGCAGCAGCAGCGGACGCCGCCTCCGCCTCCAGGAAGGCAGGAGACCCGACCTGCAGGCTGCTAGTCCGGCCATCCAGTGTAAGAAAGGAGGGCTCGGGGTTTGTGTGTGTGTGTGTGTGTGTGTGTGTGGTGGGGAGGTTCAAGAAGACGCTGTTAAACAGCGGGCTGAATGCCCTTTGGATGTTGGCGGGGGGGGGGCTTCTGGGGAAGAGGCCGAATACTCCCTCTCCCCCCACCCAACATTTTCAGTGCATAAGCCCATTCAGACGACCACTGGGAATACCCTCTCCCCCCTTGCAGGTCCTACGGCCCAGGGGAGGCTCGGTTTGCCTTGTGCTGCAGAAGTTTGAGGAAGGGGGAGACTGGTCGTGCATGCTTGTCAATTCGGTAGGAACGGGGCACGCTTGACTCGTGTCTTTGAAACTTCGTCCAGGCAGGGATGGCACTTCTCCCATCTTAATGAGACTGCAATAGACGCGATCTTGCTTACGTTTTGCAGAAGACATGCAGAAAACCAGATACTTCCGGAGGGATCTAAGGAAGGGGTGTGGCTATATTGTATCCCATTGATGTTTATCGCCGCCGTCCCGTCCCCTCCCCCCAAATGCTCTTTCTTGATCCCAATGCCAGTAAACTCGGAGACTTGTATATTCTTCCCCATCCTCTTGTTCTGTATTTTAGATGAAATAATCCGGTGTCCCACTGCTACAAACTAGGTCATATAAATTCAGCCTCATTACGTTTTCCTGTATAGTTTGCATCTCTGAAAACTGTGCACTCAAGAATAACAACTAGTATTGCTGAGTGTCAGGTGGTATATTAGTTTAATAAAGAATTAATAACATTGTATGAGTGTAATTGTGTCAGGAGAGAAATTTTTCATCTGTGTACTTTTTACTTGTTAAATGGGTCGTGTTTTTTTTTTGAAGGGACCTTGGTACTCTCTAAGCTTGCTTGTTTTCTTGCAGATGTTTCATTACCCAAACTAGGTAACATCCTCAGTGCTCTTATAGGTCCTTGTTTTCCTCCTTTGTAACTTCCATGTTCTTTATGCTCAATGTGTTTTTCTTAAACCTCAGTAGTAACCTGGTTTAGTTCCATGCACTTTTTAGTGTCTGTTTAATAAAGGTGATTTGTTTTAAAGTCATTATGAAAGGTGTAATCTCAATTGTAGTACAGACTAGCAAAATGATTTTCCTGTGTTCATTAACTTGATTCATTGAGGACATTTCAGTAGTTCATACTACAAAGATATAGAGCTTCCTGTGTTTGAATGGTTTGTCCCAACTGTCAAAGCATGTGTGATTTCCTCTGTCTTTTTCCTGTGATCTTACTGCCTCACCACATGAACAGTTCGGTTTTTTGCTCGCTCTGCTTAGAAACTTCAGAAGAAGACATTTATGTTTTTCATCAAGATTTTTGTTCCAAGATGTTTTCTGTCAGGTTACTTTTGTAGTATTTCCTTGTAAACAAGTGGCCACAACTGAAATGTGTTGACACTGCAAAATTCAGTATGAAGTGTTCACTTGTCTTGGATGGAGTAGTCAATATTTTTGGATTACTGTTATACTTTATTGCCAAAATCAAGATATTTGAAAGAGAATGCTAGACCTGGCAATTTTCTTTCCTTTTCAAATTCTAATTTTGCAAAGCATTTCATTATTACAGCTGAAACATTTGCAAGAGAAAATAGAGATTAAGAAATACAATATATGGGAAATTTATATCCACCTTAAAAGGAAATAGTAAATAATCTGAAACAGGAAACTACAGTAATTTTGACACTGCTGCCTCATTTTGGTTTTGAGATGCATCTTATCCTAAAGAAAATAGTAATAAAGAAAAATCTTCTTCCCTGTCCCTTTGCCTTTCTGTAGGAAAAAGTGTGCATAGTGTTGTTTTGAGACCATTTAGTAGTAGCATTATAATTGGCAATGTGTTAGGAAAAAATAGAATCTTATACGCAGCATTTTCAATGATGCAAAGCTTTCTGTTGTACCTATTCAGTTCTTACATATGTAAAACTGACCTGGCTGCAACTGACAAAAGTTAAGTTACAGGATTTTTATTTACATAGCATCCACCTCACATAGATGACTTTGGATGGCTTACAAGAAAACAGATAAAAACAATAAAATGCATAATATAAAATAAAAAATAAGTTAAGTTTCATAAATAATGTCCCATGTGTCCCTTTTTAGGTTATATTTAAACAATATTTCTACACTGTCTGATGCAGTATAATATTGTTCTTTTCATACACAGAAATACAGTCAGAAATAGGTATTTGGTGGCCAACTCTTTGTTATTATACAAGGAAGTTACAGAAGTTTCAATCTCTAACCTAGTAATATAATCAACAGAAAACAATAATCAAAGCTGGAGAATTTAGTTTAGCCATAGAGAGATGATTTGGTATAAAGCCAGTTTTAGACTACGGTAAATGTTTATGCAATCACACTGAATAGCCTTTGTCATTCATTTTTTTGCAAAGGTGTATTTTTTATATTGCCTTTTTTAAAACCAATATTGTATAGCTGAGACCACTATGGTACTGAAAGTAAAGTCTGTATGTTCCCAAATGTACATCTCTCTCTGTGTGTGTATACAACACACACACACACACACACACACGGTCTAAACAGAATTAAATTTGATAAATGATAAAACATCTTCATGACTTATATCGAATACAATTTAAAGACAACTTTGAATTTACCTGCTTTTTGTTACATACATGAAAATATTTGTACAGGAGATAGCTCTTCTCTTAACCTTTTTTTAAAAATCCTGTAAAATTTATAAATTATGGTAATCATTAAAAGTTTTTAGTCTACAAAAAGCATATGCTTCAGACTGCTGTTGAGAATTCTAGCAAAGTTTTGTTATCACCAAAGGAGCTGTCCATTCAGCACCCATTAATTCAGAATCTCAATGTTCTGTTCTTAAAATTTAAGTATCCTTATGTCCTATGATACAGTACTAAAAACAACAGTAAATGATATGAAAAATTTAAATGAAATGAAAATTTCAATCCTTTTAACCACTTAATCAAGAATATGCAGGAAATTTGAGCATGCTTAAGCTTTTTAAATAGGGAATTCAGAACTATAAGTTCTTTTTTCTACTTTAAGTTAACCTTAAATATTTTAACTTACTAGTTCAATTGCTAAAGATGTTTCCTAGTTCAATGTTTTTAACATTACATTCCTATATGACTATTTAGACTTTTAATGTTTTTCAGAATCCCATTTTTTTGCTTTTATTCATTGATATTTCAATAGTGATAAGTTTTCATTAGATAGACTGCATGTATTGTAGTAACTAATATCCTGCCCTTCTTCTTTAAGAGCTACTTGAATTCTGGGGGTTAATATTAATACAACCAGCATAATTTTTGACTGCTGGTTCCTTTATTGCAGATAGATGATTCTAAAGACAGAAGCTACCTATCACTTTTATATCTTCATTGTCAGTTGTAAGTGAATTTGTCTAATTCTCTTTTAAATTTGGCTAAATCATTTTCTGTCCTCAGCAAATTGGTCATCAGGCTGCTTATCCAAAAATTCAGATTGGGGTGAACAAGATGAGTGTTGTTGGCTTTCAAAGGTGGACTTTTTACCCCTTGTCATTGTAACAACAGTTCACTAAAAGGTATTGAGAAAATTATTGGCAAATTTTCCCAATATTTCATTGTCAAGGATATCATATAGGGATTGCACATGAATCCTTAAATTGCATCCTAAATTATTTTTGCTTTTCAAAATTGACCTTTTGCTTAAAATTGGTATTTTTCAATTCCAGCATGTCAACGTAAAAGGAAACTTGCTATGTGTTTCTCAGTGGCTATTTTTATGTTATTCATGTTTATATTTCATAACAGTATTTTTACTCTCTTTTTATCCTGTTTTAATAGTTTGTCCACCAAAGTCCTGTATATAAAATGGAGCTATATAAATCTAATTAAATAAATAAATAAATAATTGTACCTGCTTTTAGACTTCCTTAGAAGTATTTGGAGCACAAATTGAACAGCAGTCTATAGTCTTTATTATTTGCATGTTTATAACATTCCTATGGAAAAATCAAGGATATATTCTTCTTGTGGTGGAATTACAGTATTAATTGTAGGATATCAACCAGAAAAGTAGAACAACGTGCAAATATTATAATGCTATATCTCAAAACAAAGGATGCCATAAGACATCTTCCTTGTTGCCAGTTTGATGAACTTGTCCCTTCCTCATGTTCACACGTGTATTACATGGAAAACTGAGCTCTCCGTTAGCAAGCGTCTTCTTTTCAACCTCATTGTCATCAGCATCCAATCATGCGTCCCATCTTACATGGTGTAGCCTATCCTGGTGACTTTAACATATGAGTACATTTGTGCAGAGCAAAATAAGTGAGGTATTCAGGGATCAACTAAACTATTTAGATTTTGAAGGTAAGAAGTGGCCCTTTGAATTTAGTTTGGAAACAAACTAAAAACCAATGCCGCTGATATGACTCTGTTGTGTTATGACTGGGCTCCTGTCCAGAGGTGTGCCAAAGTTTGTCAAGGATATACTTATAAGGAGTACAATACAGTTGCATAACTCAGATATGCAACTGTGGCTTTAAAATGTAAGCTGCCTTGAGCCTTTGTAATAGGGAAACGTAAAATATAAATAGACCGTTCTTAATACTGTTGCCTTCACCTAATACTCCTTCCTCCTCCTAATTTCTCCACAAAACACTCCTGTGAGGTGGGTTGACCTAAGAAGGAGTGGCCGGCTCATCTTAAAGCTTTTAAAAAGTGTTTCATATTTCAATATGCTTCTTATATTGAAAGTGTAATAGTGAACGTTGATTATCTCTTTTAGCTCAACAATATGCTCTATGACACTGTTAAGAGGATACTTAATAGTGACATACAGTATGTTGTTGTGTTAGCATAATTATTTAGGGTGAATGCAATGCACATAAAGAATGAGGGTGAAATATGTTCACATCACTATTTCTTATTTCAGAAAGTTTCCAGTGCAAAGTTGGAATATATGATCAGTAGCAAAGGAAAAGTCGTGTTCTTGCCTGAAAATTGATCTTTTTTGTAGAATAGCCTGTAATAAAAAACATGTTTATAGAAGGTAGATTTAATTTTTAAAAAATGTTTAAGGTAACAGTTAAAAAAGAACCTAGCTATAAGGTATATTTGTAAATGTAATAGTAACTTTTAATTAAGGTATATCAACAAACGTTAATTACAGAGTGAGGAGAAGAAAGATAACTGACCTGATCAGTTCTGCAGGTGGTGTAAAAGTGCAACCAAGAATGTGCTCCACCCTCTCTCTCATCCTTCAAAATCAAAGAAATTAAATAATAGAGAATTTGGAGAGGTGAAATACATCTGGAAAACAAGAAGAGACTATGATGAATATAAATGCAAAGGTTGGAAGGAGAACTTAATGGTTCTTTTTCAAAAGGCAACTGTTTTTAGAATAGAATAGAATAGAATAGAATAGAATAGAACAACAGAGTTGGAAGGGACCTTGGAGGTCTTCTAGTCCAACCCCCTGCCAAGGCAGGAAAACCTATTCTAGGGGTGTCAAACTCAGGTCATCATGTAATGACATGACATATCGCTACTTTCCCCCCCTTTCATTAAAACAGGGGTAGGCATGGCCAGTGTGTGACGCATCTGGCCTGTGGGCTGCAAGTTTGATACCCCTGCCCTATATAATTTTAGACAAATGGTTATCCAATCTCTTCTTAAAAACTTCCAGTGTTTGAACATTCACAACTTCTGGAGGCAAGTTGTTCCACTGATTAATTGTTCTGTCAGGAAATTTCTCCTTAGTTCTAGGTGGCTTCTCTCCTTGATTAGTTTCCATGCATTGTTTCTTCTACTCTCAGGTGCTTTGGAGAATAACTTCGCTCCCTCTTCTTTGTGGCAACCCCTGAGATATTGGAACACTGCTATCTTGTCTCCCCTAGTCCTCCTTTTCATAAGATTAGACCAGGGGTGCCCCCCTCCGCAGCTCTTCAGCTGAGCGGGGAAGGCGTAAGCTCTATCCCGAAGCGGCAGGAAGTAAAGGCTGCCTTACGGGCAAATGTGGCACAAAGGCAGGTACAGGACCACTTCACTCCTGCATTAAGGCTAGATAGGTAGGTAGTAACTCCGTGATGACATCACGAAGCCGATTCTGTCGGTGGCTCCGCGGGCACTGCTATCTTGGATTTTGCTTCTGCGCATGCGCAGAAGCTAGTTTTTGACTGCCACGCTTGCGCTCACTCCCGCGCTTTGCATGCGCGCATGGAGGCGCGACCCTGAGCAAACCGGTAGTAAGGAGATTCGGAACCCCCCTCTGGTCCCGAATTAGAGAAATGTGTCAGCAATCTACCTAGTTTTGGGAATTTTCAAACTTCCCAATTGAACCATCTGCTCTGTGTCCCAAAGGTGTTTTTTTCAAAAGGCAACTGGACTTCCTTTGTTTTTTCCTTGGAGACGTTTCGCTTCTCATTCAAGAAGCTTCTTCAGTTCTGGAAGCAGATCTGGAAGGGAAACATCTTCAAGGGAAAACAAAGAAAGTCCAGTTGCCTTTTGAAAAAGCACCTTTGGAACAACGATGACCTGGATGACTGAGAATCTCCGTAGACGTCTATCCTCTGATTTTCTGGTGGCCTATTGTCCAAGTTTGGCAATGCATCAGCATTGGTTAGGTGTTTATATAGGTAGTCCGCACATTAGAACCACAATTGGCATCAGAATGCTCATTGCTGAGCTAGATGCTGGATTTTACAACTTTTTTTGGCATGGTTGCTAAGCAAATCACCTCAGTTGTTAAGTGAATTGCATCCATGTTAAGCAAACTCAGCTTCCCTTGTGAATTTTGCTTGTCAGAGGCATGCTGGGAAGGTCACATATAGTGATCACATGATTCCCCCACCCAGCGGTGGGTTCGCTGTCTCCTGCGCCGTGTGGGCGCGCCTTGTGGACGTGCACATGCACAGTAGAAAAAAAACCGACCCCTCCCAAAAAGGGCAAAAACATCCTCGCCTTATTCTTTCTGTGGCATGAAATGCTTTCCTCCAGCTCCATTGCTTGCCACCTTCTCCCTGCCCCTCCTCCTCCCTCTCCCTCCCTCCATTACCTCTGACAATGACCTGCCTAGATGAAGTCATAAAGGCATCAGAATCCCCCCTCCCTGTTTCTGCCTACCCTCCCTCCTCTCCCTGTCCTTTCTTCCCTTTTCCCTCCCCTCTCCTACCAGGCCCACTCAACTTCTTTGTCCCCTTCTTCCCTTCCCTTCCCTTCCCTCCTCCCTCTCCCCCTC
>JANHFT010000262.1:232470-248010 GCA_032467955.1 Pseudoxenodon macrops | reverse complement strand
TAATTGTTCTAACTGTCAGGAAATTTCTCCTTAGTTCTAAGCTGCTTCTCTCCTTGATTAGTTTCCACCCATTGCTTGAAGATGTTTTGCTTCTCATCCAAGAAGCTTCTTCAGTTCTGAATGAATGATGAAGAATGGAAGGATTTATATTTCTGGTTGCTCGTGCAGTTTGTGAGAGGAGTTGAGAGCCACTTGGAGATTTATCTATGCCCTCAGGGTCACCTGAATAGTGCAAATGGGTATGGCATTTTCTTGGAACTGCTGTAAACAGGAGATAGGTAGTGTCATATCCCTCCCCCTCTCTTGAGAGAGGATTCTTCAATCTTAATGTTGTATGTAGATGGTGTCTTTGACCCCTCTTTCACACCAGCTGTCCTCTCTGTCCAGAATGTGGAATTTGCTGTCTTCAAAAGAGTAACCTTTGTCTTACTCTTTTGTCACTGCCTTTGCCCTTCTAAAGCAGGAGGACTAATGAAAATGAGTCAGACAAAATTGTGTAAGCAATTGTTTCTTAATGCATAATCCAGTTTTCTCTACCATGTTTTCCCTAGTTGGGTGGATTTCAATGCCCAGAATTCCACAACCTGCATTGTCATTAGTGAAAAGTCTGAGATTGAAGCCATAGATCTTAAGTCATTAACTAAAGATCCGGAAGTTTGGCAAGAATACATCTATCTTTTAAAACAAAATGTTTACCCCTAGTAAAATCTTCATTCTTCAGACACAATATTGCAGTTTTATTAGAATGTGATGATATAAAACATCTTCCTGGGAGGTAATTTAAATTGCGATTTTTAATGATTAAAATATTTTTTTCTGAACAGTGATTCAGTTATATTTGATTTAAATTAAATCTGTCTTTTTAGACACGATCACAATATCGATTTAATATATTTTTTCTGAGTATTTCTAGCAGTGGTAAGGGTACAAAATGAGCTGACTCATATTTCACTAAGTATTTATTTCAGCAGTCCCTTGTCTTAAAAAGCCAAGGTTCAATTGTGTCAGTAAATGAATGAGGCTGATAGCGATTACTGTCTTAAATAACCCTTGTGGAACTTAGACATTTTCATTTTGTATTCTAGTGCTGGAAATTGACTTCTCGGAGCTTATTCTGGAGGAAATTATTGGCATAGGAGGTTTTGGGAAAGTTTACCGTGCAGTTTGGTTTGGAGAGGAAGTTGCTGTCAAGGCAGCTCGCTATGATCCAGATGAAGACCTCAGTGAAGCCATTGAGAACGTCCATCAAGAAGCCAAGCTCTTTGCTATGCTAAAACATCCCAACATAATTGCCCTTAAAGGTGTATGTCTAAAGGAACCAAACCTTTGCCTGATTATGGAGTTTGCCCGTGGAGGCTCATTAAATAGAGTGCTGTCTGGTAAAAGGATTCCACCAGACATTCTAGTTAACTGGGCTGTCCAGATTGCTGAAGGAATGAACTATCTGCACGAGGAAGCAATTGTTCCTATTATCCACCGGGATCTGAAATCCAGCAATAGTAAGTGGAAATTTGGAATGAAATTCCAGTAACTTTCAGGAATATTGGGCATAAAATAGTATTTAAAAGATGTGAGATCACTTATGTCATCACCAGATGGATAGCACTTGAAGAAATGTTAGAAAACACATTTCTAAACCTGTATATAGAAATGATGAACAGAGAAAATCCACTCTAATCCTCTAAGGAACTGATTGAACAAGAATAGAAAGAAAAGAAAACCAGAACCCCCTCTCTTTTTTTTCAGTTTAACACTTCTGCTAACTATTCTTCCTCTGTCTTGAAATTTTTCTGACTGAACTATTTCCTGTTGCTTTTGTTTATTCAAATTTACCAAGTTGTTTGTAACACAAAGGGAAACCCTTCAGTGCTTAGGACAGACTAGAGGAAAATGAATTGTTTTTCCGTACTTGGATGTCATTGCCAATGACAAGAGTGATACGCAAATGAAGGCAAATATATGTGTCCCAGGATAATTATTGCAGGATCCAATCTGGGTCGATCACTGGGACCAGAGGTTTAGTCTTCCAAGCTTTCACACTCGTGCTGGAGCCCATCCTCCGGGAACCTCTCTCTAATGGAATGTGGCCAACCGGTGACCAACCCAGATTGGATCCTTCAAGAGTAATACAGTTTTTTTCAGTGTCGTGTATTTGGTCTATAGTAGTTAGATTTATTTTTAATTTTTATACTTTTAACTTTGCAATCAAATTATGTGATCTTATTGAATTGAAATTCAATACAGTATGCTGATGATACCCAATTATATCTTAAACTGGAGATATAAATAAGGCCATCAAGGTGCGATCCCATTGCTTGGAGGCTGACCAGGTTTGGATGAAAGAGGCACTGTCTCTGACTTCTATCCTAGCAAGACTGAATGGTTGTGAGTGTTTGGACACCCAAATTGGGAGGTTGACCTTCAATGGGAAAGTACTTTCCCCTTCAAGATTGCTGGCCCTCTGAGCATCTTCCTAGATTTACAGCTCTTGCAAAAAGAGCAGCTGTCAGATGTGGCCAGGAAGGCCTTTGCATACCTCCATTTGGTACACCAAATACAGACTTTCCTAGATTGGGCTTTCAGATATTCACCCATACCCCAGTTACTTTTCAGCTCAACTACTGCAATGAGCTTAACATGGGGCTGTCCTTGAAGACCATCTGGAAGGATTAACTGCTCCAGAATGTGGCATCATGAGCAGTAATGAGCACCCATGTACCACCTGTGCTTCACAAGTACAGTTGCCAGTTTACTTCCAGGTGCAATTCAACACGCTGGTTGTTTCCTATAAAGCTCTACATGGCTTAGGGCCTGATAACATGAGGGGCCATCTGTATTCCATAGCATCCTTCCAGACAATTTCATCCCACAGGGTTGGCGTACTCCAGGTTATTTTGACTTTAAAATGTCACCTATCAGAATCCTGGAAGTGCACTTTCTCTCTAGAAACACCTTTTCCCTGAAATAATTTGGTTGGCTGCTCCTCAGTGTAGTTTAAAAAGACATGAATATCTGGCTGACCACCCAGGAGTTTATCAAGGGAGAGTAAGATTCTTTGCTTCATCGTGCATGGCATTTTATTTTATTTTATTTTATTGCATTTCTTTGCTTGATCATTGTGAGTCGTTCAGAATCATTGAGAGTTGGATGGCATACAAGTGAATAAATTATTTTTGGATAACTTCATTTTGTGGTGTTATCAGAAAAATTACCTCAGTGCTTGAGGCTAGGCTAATGTTGAATGGCAAGCCTGAAAACATAGGAATCAATTGCTCTCATGAGATAATTGTAATTTATGTAGATAAAATCTAACAGGGTGTCTTTTCAAAAGAAATGAATGCAGTATCTTATGAACTTGATTAGGTAATGTGATGGAATAAATGTGGGCAGGAGTCTAAAAATAGAAATGAATCTTGAAACTAAATTAATCTTAAACATATTTTAGCTTATCAAAAATTCTCAGAGGAATTCTAGACTTTTAAAACTTCTTTCATTTATATCAGAATGGGGATAGTTCAGTTTTACCTATTGAGATGGTTCTTGGAAAGTCTAATTTCAGGGAGAAAAAAAGTCACCCTTATCCTTTTTTTAAAAATTATTACTATTTCACATGTGCAGCAAGTTTGAGTTAATCCAACAAAGTAACCAATCAGGATTTCACACTTAGGAATTTATGACATAAAGCTAAAAATAAAACCTTTTGGTCTATCTATAAAACACAAAATATCAGCATATGATAACATTTGGTGCCCTATTTCTAATTATAAAAGCCAGGAGTTCTAAAATCAAAATAAAGAGAAAAGCAGAAAAATGTCACATTTCATTCATACTTCAACATACATTTAAAGTGAAATTACAGTGTTAATCATTATTCATGATTAATTGGATCATATTGATTCAAAATATTTCAATTATATCAAACGGTTTTTCAGCTTCTAAAGAAATTATAACTGATGGGTGTTATGTATGTTGAAGAACATCGTTTAAGGATCTCATAGTTTCTATCACAAACTTAATAGTTTTGTAGAAATAATAATTTATTAATAATAATTGTAGCATCCACTAGTGGAGCAGCTTTACCCCAGACATTTAGATAGCTGTTATGCCCTGATGGTGAACCTATGGCACGTGTGCCCAATGTGGCTTGCAAAGCCATGTCATACAGCATGCACGGCCTTGCCTGTTTGTCTTCCGGGTTTCTCGTGCGCATGCACGGGGGGTGATCAGCTGTCCTTCGCATGAGTGACAGTTCCGAAAACCGGTGTGCGCATGCGTGCTGGCCAGCTGATTGTCGGGTGGGCATGTGCACCAGAACCAAGAAGGTTGACTTTTCCAGAGCATAATCCCTTTGTCGACTTTTCCAGAGCATAATCCCTTTGTGCGTATAGCAGTGCCAAAAACTGGCCTGCGCATGTGCGACATCCAGCTGATCATCAGGGGCGCATGCGCGCTATCACCCAGAAGTTCGCCTTTTTCTGAGCATGGCCCCAACGAGCGCGCACACGACGTTTCCGCACAACCTTAGGTTCACAATCACTGCTGTGATGTTATAGATGTTTTAAAAACAGTTAAAGGTTCTAGCCAGGGTTCTTTGTGATTAGGACGTATGAGAAATACACGTATTCCTCCTTTAGTGACCATTCATTGAACAATCATTCGAAGTTATGACTGCTGAACAAGTGATACTTATGATCGGTCCTCAAAATTTCAGCCATTCTGGCATTGCTGTGGTCACATGATTGCCATCTGGGTTAGAGCATCCCATAGTTACATGATTGCCATTTGCAGCCTTTCCCAGTCACAAGTCATTCTGTTCAGTCACTTCCACTGTCTGCCATCTGGCACAAGCCATCCCCAGGCCTGCTGTACTTATGCCTCACCTCGGACCAGGCCTTACCTGCCTCCTGGCCTGTTTGCAAGCCACCTGGACTCACTTAATAACCTGCACTCCTCTCTTAATAATGACTACTGGGAGTGCCAGGATTGCTGTCAATAAGCAATGCAGTCATGTGACATTGTGCTTCATGTTCACATTACCATAATTAAGTAAGGGCTTCCTGTATTATGAAATACATACATACTTACATATACACACACATACATGCATATGTATATATATTTAGAATTGCCAGTTAAGAACACCTTCTCCACTTGATTTTTCAACAATCATATTATAAAATCTATTTAAAATAGATTCAGAATTTTACTTACATAAATCTTCTCCACTCTGCTTTCTGTTGGAGCTATTCTTAAAATGGAATATGTGTCTGGTAAAACAACAATTTCACTTAGCTAATTCTTACCCTTGCTTATCAAGAGAATCTAAATATTTTACATACATGTTACATTTTGTATAATTTTGGTCTAGAAAGTTAAAAAAGGAAATTTGGAACTAATGAAATATATGAAGTGCTCTTTTTTTTATAACGTTCTGAGGATTTAGTCACTAAGTGAAATGCAATGTTTTACAAGTCAGCGTTCATCTCATAAAAAATAATTGATCAAGACTGACCTAAAGGTATGTGTTTTAGATGAATGTGACTTTATAGGGAAAGTACATAGATTTAGTAGGAGAGTTTGGCTCTGTAGCTTTTAAAAAGAGCACAATCCTTTAAAGTTAATCTTGATAACTACGCCTAGCACATAAGGTTGACAAAAAGTTTGCAACATTCAATTGCTTTAGTACACATTATATGTTCTTTCATCTGCATCAACTTTTTAAGCTAAAACATAGATAGGTATGTTATCTGGTAGTTTGATATTTGGCACTTATTCTGAGTAATCTATTTGCTTATCAGGATCAGCATTGGTTAAATAGAGACCTAGTGAATCTTTAGGCATTTGTAATGGTGACATTCTAATGGGAGAATCGTGTGTGTGTGTGTGTGTGTGCATATAGACACACACATGCACATCTTTCGTGACTATAAATTAACTCTTCTTCCCACACCCCTCACATTATGTTTTAGTATTGATCCTTGAAAAAGTGGAAAATGGAGACCTGAGCAACAAAAATTTGAAGATCACTGATTTTGGTTTGGCCAGAGAATGGCATAAGACTACTAAAATGAGTGCAGCTGGAACATATGCTTGGATGGCTCCTGAAGTTATCCGTTCCTCTATGTTCTCTAAAGGCAGTGATGTGTGGAGGTATGTTTATTAACACTAAAACATTTTTTATAAGTGATCACCCAACTGTAATATTATATTCTTGCTGCATTGAACCCTCAATGTTGATTTGCAAACCTTATGTTAATGTTATGTATATCTGGTCTGGGTTATGAAATCTGCATATTCATTTTGCAGAGTTTATTCTAAATTTGCGTATATGAATTTGGAAATTCTTCAGGTTCTACTGCCTGTTGAACATGAACTGTAGACAAACCATCAACAATTGACTGCTCTGCTTTAAATGTATTAAAGCTTTCAAATTATTGTCATCATTACATTTTGGATTTTTAAAATTATGCTTGGTTTATGTTGTAAAGTGGATTGCTGCGTGAAAAAAAGCTTTCTTCACTACTTTTAACTGCTTGATCTATTTTAGAGGCACCATCCAGCATGTATCCAAGAACATGCTGTATTCACAGATCTGCTTTTTTAATGGGACTCTGCCATCTCTGTCTTTAATTAAAACCTGTTAAGCATTCATGAGATATTTGATCTGGTATGCATTACTGAAACCAGGCTGGACAACAAGTGGGATGCTTTTCATTGGAAGGTGTTAAGCCTGGTTTCTGATATGATGTTAATGATAATCCCAAAACAGGGATAAGGAAGTGTCTTAGATCACCTGGGAGACTTGTGGTTTCCATCAATGATGTTTCATTGAAATAAATGGTCAATGGATCTTAAATTGAGTTAAAATTATAATGCAACTGGGGGGAAAACTATATTCTGAGAATTCCTTACGCTGTGAAAAATCTTTAGAATAGCCATATCACTGTCTATCTTAAATGATCATGTAAAATAACTTCTTCCAGATAAACATGTTTTTAAATGTTATATTCATAATAGTGCTAACTGAAAACAACCCCATTCACTTATCTCCAATTAAAATTTTTCTGTGTGTACATTATCTTAATTACATAAGAATACTTATTTTTATATATAAGAAAAAAATTATTCCAGAAAGTTGTGTTATAGGAGGTATATTGTAAGTTAGTACATTAGTTATTAAACCTCTGTTTTGTATTCATAGCTATGGGGTATTGCTTTGGGAATTACTAACTGGGGAAGTACCCTTTCGAGGAATTGATGGCCTAGCAGTAGCATACGGTGTTGCTATGAATAAACTTTCGCTTCCTATTCCTTCAACGTGCCCAGAACCTTTTGCTAAACTGATGGAAGGTAAGAATGATTTGGACAAACTGGATCTGTCAAAATGCTTTATCACACAAAGCTCTGAATATCTGCTGATTTTAATAACCAAGACTATAAACCACCTGTGCAGGTACTTGAGAAATAGGGAATAGGTAGTATGTCACTTTGCTCTTTCTAGAAGAGTTATGCTTCTGCTTATATCTATGAATATATAATTTAGAATGATATGATAATTCTATATCGTATTATGGTTACGATATAGAATTACTGGTAATCTTTGACTTACAATTGAGCCCAAAATTTCTGTAGCTAAGCAAGAAAGTGATTAAGTGAGTTTTGCCCCATTTTACAACAATTGTTAAGTGAACTGTTAACAGCTGTTAAGTGAAGTGTGTGGTCATTAAGCGAATCTGGATTTCCCCATTGACTTTTGCTTGTTGGAAGCCATCTTCTTGGAAAGTTACAAATGGTGATCACATGACTCTGGGACATGCCAGTTGCTAAGAGTCTGAATTTTTGATCATGTAACCATGGGGATGCTTGCAACAGTCATAAGTATGAAAATGGCCATAAGTCACTTTTTTCAGTGCCATTGTAACATCAAACGGTGATTAAACAAATGGTTGCAAGTTGAGGACTACCTGTACTCTATAAATGAGAACCTTGGTGGGAAGTGATAGCATCCATTGAACACTATGGTAGAAATCCATCAGAAGAAATATTTCAGAGTATATCGTACTTGAAACATTTGGATTTACGAGATTTTCGGCATCAATATTTGTTTTGAATTTGGCAGAATTATATCTTTACTTACTAAGTAAGAGAAGTCAGCTAAAGTAGAATTATGAGTATAATTTTATACTTATACATATTGGATTAAGGTGCTTTGGATTAAGTAGAAGTTAGGATATTATAAATACAAGGAAAAGGCAATACAGCAGATAAAATGTGAGTCTTTGGTAGGTGAATAAAATTGTGATTTACTAAGTCTCTTTGAAATACTAGTGAGCAGACTTGCAAGATTTTGGTAACGAAGCCTTATAATAAAGTAGAATTAGTTCATCTAGTCCTATTTCCTGTCTGGATTATCTGGGAGGGCTGACATCGATCTCCCAAATCTGAAAGTACAAATTTCCTTCCAGTGCTTTTAATTGTTTGATCCTTTAGGGTGGATCCTTCCTAAGTTTCTGTGACTGTTAAGCCACTGGGGGCTCATGCCTCTCTTATCTGAGAGGCAGCATCTCCTCCTCTCATTCCTCAAGGTCTCCCATACATACATTCCATTAGACAGAAGATAGCATAATAGACACAGAAAGAAACTCCAAAAGGATTCTCCCTTGCAAGACTGATGTCAGCCTTCCCAGGTAGATCAGACAGAAAATACAATCAGATGACTTAAGAAGACTACAATAACACAACATTTCAAGTCTGATAATACAAGTCTTCTGCCTCCTTTTTTTATAGCCTGAGAAGTTAGGGTGTTTCTTTGCCTGTTGTGCAGCTGCAGGCCATGCCCCCTCTTATCTGATCATTCCTTAGGCACCACCTCTTCCCTGTCTTCCAAGGTCATCTCACATACCATTGCACATATATTCTAACAAAAGAGGACATTTGAGTATGAACTGGGAACTGAGGTGATTATATGGAATGTTAGTAGTTAAGTGCATAGTTCATTGCCAAAGCCTCACAAATACTGTACTATTGTAGCTACTGAATTGTTGGCTTTATCCTGTTTAGATTGTTGGAATACTGATCTTCATTCAAGACCATCCTTTGCAAATATTTTGAATAAACTAACTAATATAGAAGAATCTGGTTTCTTTGAAATGCCAAAAGAATCATTTCATTCCCTGCAAGAAGATTGGAAAATTGAGATCCAGGAAATGTTTGACCAACTCAGAGCCAAGGAAAAGGTAATTAGGTGGGAACTGTTACTTTGATAAACAATTAACCACCTCTGTCTCGGAATCCATTGCAAGTAAAAGTAGATTTCTCTACAACACAGATAGAGCTATGCATATTAAATCTGAATTCTTTTCTACTTCCCATGAGAAGAAACCTTAACACTGAATAACTAAGAAAGTAAAATGCATACTTGTTCCTAAATAACATTGTTTTACATAAATGTGGTCTAGCTGAAACTGGAATATATTCAATTATGAAAGACAATTCTAGATAAGATCATTGTGAGACAGAATGGAACACATAGCCGAAACTATGTAAGTTATGTGAAAAGACTTGTTCTGTATATAGGTAGTCCTCAATTTATGATTGTCATTGAATCTAACATTTCTGTTGCTAAGGAAGACAATTGTTAAGTGAGTTTTGCCCCATTTTGCAACCTTTCTTGCCACAATTGTTAAGGGAGTCGCTGCAGTTAATAACATGGTTGTTAAGTGAATCTGGCTTACATGCACACACACGTACATGCCGATTACAGCCCTAAATGGAGAAAGGAAAAGGTGATTGAACTGGGTTTAAAAAAAGACCATGGAACCCGAGACATTATTGCTGATGTACATGTGTAACTGAGAAGACCAAAGAAGATGAAAAATAAGTCACAATGTGCTTCATTCATGATAGAAAGATTTTTGATTGCGTCCAAGGGTGGGTTCTACCCACCTTTCCTACCAGTTCTTCTTGTGACGGAAGTGTGTGCACGCCCCTGTCACATCCGGATATTGGCTCAAAAATAACCCTCTGCACATGCACAGGAGGCTTTGCGCATGCGCAGAGGCTTATTTTTGAGCCAATTTCCACTGGGAGGACCGATTTCCTCCTGGAGAACCGGCTCAAGGGCTTGGCCAGTTGGCCATCGCTGCCGGTTCGGTGAGCACAGGCAAATCTCCACTAATGGTTCTATAGAACCGAACCAAACCAGCAGCAACCCACCTCTGATTGCATCAATCATGTCAAGTTATGAAATGTGTTCAAAAAAATGTGAAAGGTAGAAGAAAAGAGAAAGACAACAAGAAGCAAGATGAATGGACTCAGTTACACCAGTGATGAGTGTGTGTTGAAAAGACCTGGTTAGGGACAGGATTTATGGTTGCTAAGAGTTGAAAACAACTTGAAGGCACACAATCAATTTCAAAAAAACCAACATATACAGTTGTCTTAATTATTATTTGTTTACACACATATATTCAACTTCTCTTTTTGTATATGTAGATAATCCACTGCAAGAAGTTCATGGTTGGACTAAATGGCATAGATAACCCTCCTCTCCTGCTATGATTCTATTAAATACTACCGTAGAGTTAACAGATTAATATTAAAAAACAAAGCTTATGACAATAAAAATTATCAAGTTCTATAATGTGACAGAAGTTTAAAAAGGACTTGGTATCAAATTTGAAAGGCGGCACTGAGGATAGCTAAAGATTTAAAGTACAAGGCCTTTTTATATCTGCAAATTAATCCCTGGAGTTGTTTAATGAAGTGCTGCTATAAGTAAACTGCAGAGTCTGAATCACCATTAGATGGAAACCAAAGAAATACAGAGAACTTCTGTGGTTTGGAATTCTGACAGATCAGACAAGTGGTCCAGTGAATATGGACTTGATGAAAAGTAATAGTTCTACTGCTTGTTATTTGTCTACTCTACTTATTTTATAATTAACTAGTTAATCCGATTTCCACTCAATGTATGAACACTTCTTTTAGTTTTTTAATTTCTCACCTCTTAATGACTGTTCAAGTTACAACAGACAAAAAAAATTACAACCCATTCTAAACTTTATGACTGCTGTACATACATGCACACACATGCAAAAGCACACACAGTGTCATGTGGTCACATTTTGGGTGCTTGGCAACTGGCTTGCATTAATAAGCTGTTACAGTGCCCCACAGTCATGTGACAATGATTTGCGATATATTTTTGCCATTGCACAAAATGGTAAAAAAACACCCATTGAATATGTTTGATTCATTTAACAATCATGTGACTTGTTTAACAGTCACATGATTTACTTAATGACTCCGGTGACTCTCTTTACAACCATCCCCAAAATACTTGAAAAATCAAGTCAGATCCTGGATGAACCTGCATAACACTTGCAATAAGTTATGACAAAAATTCCAGGCTCAATTGTGGATGGTAAAAGATGATTACCTGTAGTTGCTTTGAAATTTGATTACAGGCTGATTTGAGAGCTAAAGCTAACACTATTCTGATTTTTAAAAATTAAATGATTCGTTTATATCACTGAACTTTATTCAAATTATATGTATTGAAAAGCTGTTAACTACCATGGGCATATTCAAAATATCAACTGTGTTTTGTTTTCTGAGCCTTTCAGTTTATAGCAGGCATAATTGACTTTGCTACCCCAATTTTTAGTTTAGTTTGGGACTTGTTTTCTTGTAGGAGTTGCGGACGTGGGAAGAAGAGTTAAAGCAAGCAGCAGTTCAACAGAAAAACCACGAAGAACTACTACGGCAACGCGAGCAGGAGTTGGCAGAACGAGAAATTGATATTTTGGAAAGAGAACTCAATATCATCATCCACCAACTGTGCCAGGAAAAGCCCCGTGTAAGAAAACGCATGGGCAAATTCAGGAAAAATCGGCTCAAGTTGAAAGATGGCAATCACATCAGTCTTCCCTCTGGTGCGTTTAGCAAAACAAAATAAAGTATCTATTGCTTCCTTCCAGATTTATTTATTCATGAAAATGTATGATGTGTGAATAATTACAGTATCTGATTACAATTCAAATATTCTTTAATTCAAGCTAGTCTTCTGATGACTTTATAGGTCTAGACATATTGTTTTCTTGACAATAGTATGAAAGTGACAAACTTTCTTGAGACATTTGGTCAACCCTATGTAGATATTGCCAAACTGGTATATTACTTTTTAAAACAAAAATCAGATTGTAAAAAAAAATCTTCAGCAATTTGTCAGGTTTCTGATTAAGGGATAAATCTTAATCACCAGGCAATAAGTAAGATTGAGATATATTCTTTATGCCTTTCCAAATTTATGCAAACTCAATATAAGTCTGAGATTGGAATGGTTTTGATCCACATATAACATAAACTAAGTCTACAAATACCTCAACCAAAAATGTTATGGAATGTACAGTTTTTATAAAAAAAACAGTATTGAAAAGTTCCTCTTAGCTGGCCTTTACTTCTCAAGGTTTACCCCAAAATAAAATGTTTACATTCTGTAAAAAATTAAATATGTTATTGATTTTTGTGACTTTGTAATGTTAACAAGTGGGACACAGAAAAGAACTGTTTCTTTAATTTAACTTCAGATCTTAGCCAAAATTAAAGTAGACTGTCTTTGATTTGGTCCAAGTCTAATGGAAGTATTTTCAAAATAGTGGTGAATGTTGCTGGAACAAAATATTTATTTTTTAATAAGCATTTGTGACAGAACTTTTGCAAATTTAGCAGCATTTTCCCATCAAAGCCTCTCCTTCCTCTCTTCTGAATTAGCTTGTTGAAGCTACAGCATGAAATGAATTTTAATACATCATTTTAATATGTCATCATACTGTATCTTCTAGAAAAAGTACATTACTGTTTCATTAACTAACTCATCTGTGTAATGTGTTGTATTAATAAGTTTGATTCAGAAGAAGAATGGCTCTAACATATTTTAATAATTGGAAAACACATATAATTTTAATGTTTTCTATTGTCAATATTGCAGGATTAATACTAAATTCTCAACTGAAGATAGTGTATTAGCACTCTAAATTATATATGTGAATGACACAGTACTGCACTATATATCTTTTCAATGTTAGCATTGCCTGAATGCTCCAAGACTGGAAGTTTTAAAGATGTTAGATAACCATTTGTCTGAAGTAGGTGTAGGGCAGGGGTGGGTCCTGGATATTTTTACTGCTGGTTCGCTCAGGGTTGTGCTGTGTGCACACGCACCAATCAAAAATAGCTTCTGCACATGCGCAGAAGCTAATTTTTGTTTCTGTGCATGCACAGATGCTATTTTTGATTGGTGCGTAAAATCTAAGATTGTGGTGCCCACATAGACACCAATGGAACAGGCTCAGTGACATCATCGCCGAGCTACTAACGGTTCTAAAAAAACCGGTTAGAACTGGTAGGAGCCCACCTCTGGTATAGGGTTTCCTGCCTAAGCAGGGGATTGGACTAGAAGACCTCCAAGATCCCTTCTAATTCTATTCTATTCCTTCACTAAGTTCCTTCTTTACATTTCCTTCCATAACAGATTTCCAGCACAAATTCACCGTACAGGCATCTCCAACCATGGATAAAAGAAAAAATTTGATCAACAACTGTGCTAGTCCTCCTGCCAGCCCTACTATCATTCCTAGACTCAGGGCCATCCAGTGTAAGAAATTTTAGTTGCAATTTATAAAAAAATGTCCAGTACCAATATGAAACTCTGAATTGCTGTTTTAAATAAAGACATCATGTTGCTTTCTATATTGGGCAGTCTTGTTTATAGCTAATCTTGATGGCCCCATGGTGTCTCATTATAATTTGTTTTTAATAACTGATTGCTTGCTTCCATCTTTCTGCCATTTTATCCTTAACGTTATGGGTTTAAATAGATGTGCATAACTCACTTGTTTTCTTGCAGGGCACAATATCTGTAAGATATAGAGCTGGTGTAGGGTCTGTAAATGTTTAACAGCAGTATGATTTGGCAATGACTAAACACAGCACACACTAATTTTGCTACTGCATTTGGCTTTTATTTTCAGATCAAAAATACCACCAATAGTCACTGGGAATTAAAAATAATAAATGGTTAATATTTGCAGCAATCTGACATTACAATAATGAAGTATGAGTTTGCTAATGTGAGGAGAATCCTATATAAGAACAGTCACAGATAGTCTGTCAAAGGGGTTAAACATGTTCTCTGATACCGGCTTCCTAACTTCTAGTAACAATACTAATTCTGCAATTAGACTGGATAATCCATCAGAAGTAGAAGCCTACCTATTTCTCAAAGCCATGAAGAACATATCTTTAAGGCTTACATCTTAATTAACATGTAGCCTCTGCTTCTTATTCTGTCTGTCACTACGTGGTACAACATTGACCTATGATTTTCATAACTTCTCTTAATGCAGATGGAACAAAAATGTGTTCTGCTTTATTTTTATTTTTTTAAAGAAGGGTTTTCCCCATCCCAGTGCATCAAACTGATTATCACAAGCTTGGTATAATCTTTCAGAGGTGAAGAGGATGTCTTATTTAGCTTAAAAAAACAGAAAAGCTGGAACAGATGTATGTAAAGTGGTCTGACCTTTATTCAAATATAGAGATCATGTTACAATATTCTTGAAGAAATAAAGCATAGTTACCATTCTTGGCTGTAATTGGCCCTGTTTGCAGCATTTTTCTTACAAAGAGAGAAGACCAACACTTTCGATAGTAAGAAATGTAAAGAAGCTTTACCCTTATTCCTTTTGCAGAGCATAATAAGTATGTTTGGATATTTATCCTCTATCAGTTTTTTTCTCTCAACATCTTGCAGCAATCTTTTGCTATTTCACTGTATTATTTGAGCCTGAGTTTTATTCCCCTGAGAAATGTTCTCCTTTAATATATATCTTTTAAAAAGAGAAAAAAAGAGAGATAGAGATAGCAAATGGCTGCCTCCCCTATAAAAAGTCTTTTCCCTGGCTAAGCTGAGTGAGAATGTCTATGAACAGTTAAAATTGTGGTTTGTAAATTTTCAAAAATAAGTCTAGTTTATAAAGTATAAAATGTTACTTCTTACAACGTTGTTGAATGATGCTTGCTTTTTTTTTCTTTCTCCAATCTTGCCTCTCACCTTCAGTATCCTCGGGTGAAAGCAGCAAAACCTGGGGACGCAGCTCTGTGTTCCAGAAAGATGAGGAAGGAGAAGAAGAAAAAAGAGGCCAGAAGAAAAAGGGTCGGACATGGGGGCCAGGTACTCTTTGCAGCAAGGAGCTAACATCAAGTGAGGATGGGTAAGACACACATCTGCCCCTGTGTCACGAGTTTTCAATTGTTTCAGGTAGTTGTATGTATGTATAGAGAGAGCTAGTTTGATGTAGCAGTTAAAGGCATCAGTCTAGAAATCGGGAGATCGTCAGTTCTAGCCCTGCCTTAGGCACGAAGCCACCTGAGGGACCTTGAGTGGGTCACACACTCTAAGCCAGTGGTTCTTAACCTTGTTGGAGGTACTGACCCCCACCAGTTTCATATGCGCATTCACCGAACTCTTCTTAATTG
>JANHFT010000262.1:195520-208997 GCA_032467955.1 Pseudoxenodon macrops | reverse complement strand
CTTTTGTCATGCAACGGCACTAAAACAAACTGGTTCTCTAATATTCCAAATTTTATATTTGGGAATACAGGCTAATGGATGGTTTTATACTGAAACCAGAATCTATTAATTGTGGGGTTTTTAAAAAAATATGTACTTAATTATATAAACTTGAGACTTTTGTAACTGAACAGCAGTATCACCTCTGAGGTAAATATTGAAAAGAGATCTCCAGAGGATTTTTTTTTTAAGTGACAAATATTATGTTACATTATAGCTAATGATAATTCAATCTAAAAGCCCTCCTGGACTTGATAGTTTCCCAGTTGAATACAATAGAACCTTTATAGATTCATAGACACCTATATTATTAGAGGTTTATAGTGAATAATTTTTCTACATTGCCTTTATCATTGTATGTGGCATATATTGATTGAGTGCCATCAAGTTGTTTTCAACTTCCAGCAACCACAGGGATTTTTTCCATAATGAATGAATTATAATAATATGAAATCATGAGAAATACATTAATAGATGTATGAGATATAGGTGAATATCCTTGTCTAACCCAGAGGCTAAACTATTAATTTCAGCATTAGCCAGGTGTTTATACAGTGAGATGCCATATATAGTTCACCTTTCTCAGCCTGAATTTTGAAAAAAAGCAGACAAGCATCTGATAATATTCATCCTACAGTTTATATTTTGGACACTGCAGGAGGTAAATGATTATTGGTTGTTCTAATCTTTTTAGATACTGAAAAGTTCTTTGATATAGTTCGGACTGAATGAATGAATTGCACTTCATGTTAGAATCTGCTATAATTATATATCCAACAAGGCTTCCTACTCCCCTATTTTTTTTTTGAACCGATTCTTGATTAATTAGCTTCTCAACATTAAATAATTTCAAGGTATTAAGGGTGATGGCATTTGAAACTGAACATATGTTGTTTTCATATGATCACGATATTGTGGCTGTTTCGGATAATTATTATCAATGCTTATTGAAATTCTACTGCAATATGACTTTATATTCTTATTATATTATAAGTTAGAAAAATCCAATTTGTTGGAATCTACAATATGTATAAGCTCCTGCAATAAATTGGGATTTAAATTTGAATAGGCTCTATAAAGTATCTTGGATCTGTATTTTAAAAAAAATATGTTACAGTATGTTGGGTAATATCTATCAAGTTTCTAGGTTGCCAAACTCCAAGAATACTCTAGACTTCAGAAGATTAAAAAGACAACAAAGAATAGAATAGAATAGAATTCTTTATTGGCCAAGTGTGATTGGACACGCAAGGAATTTGTCTTTGGTACATATGCTCTCAGTATACATAAAAATACAAGATACATTTGTCAAGAATGATAAGGTGCAACACATAATGGTTTTTAATGGTTTTAAGTATTTTTTTTAAAAAAAACATCACATTATATAAGAACATAGCAGTTGTCAAAGGCAACATAACATAATGTAATTCCATATTCTTCCCCCCTCCAACTTCCAGAGGCCTGTCTGAAACATCCTAACCCAAGGCCTGGAGGTGAAACCAGATTTTTTAAAACTAGGTTTTTAGTGGCAGACAAGGTAAGGACAATATAAATCAAATATACTGTATCTTAAATGTTTAGATTGGATATACATTTCAGTAGATATAATCCAATTGTTAAAATTTCCATTGAGTATCTGGAATAAGATAATGTAATTAAAATGAATATTGTATTATGTCTAATGTATATTTTAAGAGAAATTCCAATGTTAATTCCTAGTTAGTAGATACTTTACACAGATTAATGACAACCAATTTATGGCAGGATAAAATCCTTCAAATATTTTTTTGCCAAATTGAGCATAACTGCCTTCTGATGCTGGCTTTAGCCTACCAGATTTTCAATTTTACTGTTGAGCCTTTATTTTAAAATCTATATTCTCGTGGAATGAGAACTTGAGAAATTCAGACACCTGAACTGGGAAACAAATATTTGGAAAATCTCATCTTGGAAGATCAATAGGTCAAGATTTTTTAAAATGTAACATTGACCTATTATTATTTGTGAGCAACGTTAATTCATGATAAAGTATCTTGGATATAGTGGACTCCTCTTAATTTTTTTAAAGCCTGGATTTCAGATTTGTGTATGTGTTTGTGTGTGTGTGTATGTATGTGCTGGTATTGTAGATTTGAGGGTTCTTTCACTTACATAATTTCATCTTGTCCAATCATAGCTCTTTTTCAATTTCAAATCAGAGCATATGATTTTGGAAAGAAATATAAGGTTTAAAGACGCAAATAAGGTGTTAGAATATATTCTTAATTTGGTTACTGGTCATTTCATGAAGATCTTTGTCACGACTAAGCCTGGGTTTTAGACAAAAGAATAATATTACGATGTGAAGAAATTTACCCTCCTGATATCAAAGAATTGATTCAAAATAGGGTTCTGTTCCTTTTTTAAAAAAAAAGTCTTTGGTGTCTTCTAAAAATGAGAAGATGAAACAGGACGTTTCTATATGATACAGATTTCATTGTAGTTTCAAGGATTGAATTCTAATTTGACACAAATGCTCGTAATATGGATCTTTTTATTATAGCTTTCCCCTATTACATTTAGTTATTTAAATCTCTATAGTGTATTTGGCCGTTTTACTCTATATCTAACTATGAATGTGTTTCTTCTTTATTGGTGGTATTGGTTTTTCACCATGTAATAAAAATAGAAGAAGAGAAATAAAAGGGAAGAATATTAAGCTTGTGTTCCTGGAATAGAAATGTAACCATTTCTCCTCTTTTACAAGGTGATATAGAAATATTTGCCTCTCGGTGCTATAAATCACGATAGAATTGATACTTGCTTTTATATGGGCTACAAACTACAGGCCTGCAAGTTTATCAGCCAATGACAATTACAAAGAGAGAGATTTACTTAATTTACTGCAATGATTTCCTGTCCACAAAATAAAACTCAACACCTGTAGAATTCTGGAAGTATTCATTTCACTTGAATCTGTTCTCTCAACAAAACCTTTTGGCATCAACACTCAAACTTTATGAGGATCATATTTCTTCAGGTTCAGGTCCCAGGTTATCCAGGACAGCATGCCCCATTACCCACAGGAAAAGTTGTGCTTCACAATGGTGTGTGTGTGTATTTATTTATTGATCAATTTATTTATTTAAAACATATAACTACCAATCTTACAACCAATTCTGCACAGCTCCTAATCAAAATTGGTGTTGTTATATACACACAAAAAATGTGAAATCACAGCTATCAATTCTTTAGCTTGTGTTAGCCTCCATGTGCATCAAGTTCTTCTCAAGACCATTAGCATGTGGTAATGTATTGGCATAATATATGTGCAGATCCAAGCAATGTGGCCTTTTGACATTGACAGATGGAAATTTTGTCAGTGCACAGATTTTCTAAGTGCTGTCCAAGATTTTTAAGTATGGCACCTAGTGTGCCAATAATTACTGGAACCATCACTGCCAGTTTATGCCAATAGTGTTTCAGTTTAAATGTTCACATCTTGATAGCTTGTGATCTTCTCCAAGTTTTGGTCTTCTATTGTATTACCTCCTGTTATTACCACACCAATCTTCTTACACTTTCTTCTTTCCCACGATAGTTTAATCTGGTGCATTATGAGCAAAGACTTTATTAGTTTGTATTTAGAAATCCCACAATATTTTAACCTGCTCATTTTCAACTCCCTTTTCAGCTATATGTTCCTACCAATGTTTCTTTATTGGCATAATTTTTACAGATGTTATCATGAATCATTTTGGCAACTATGTTATGTTCTTGTTTGTAATTAGTTTTTGCTTGACAAAAATGTGACAACATCAGCAACCAGATGTCTAGAAGATTTTAATTTAGCTGTTTAATGTACACCATTGGTAAAGTTCCTTAGGTTTTCTTTACCGGTAGTAACAAGTTGATGTCATCCAACCTGAGGGGCTCATCATATTGTACTATATGTCAGTCCTTTTATATTGTCTATCCATGTGGTTTTCAATGGTCAAATACAGTATAGGTTTACCATTCCCTTCTCCTGCCCAATATAAAATGATGCCTGCTACCCAAAATATGTTCCCTATAACGTGCTCTAACCAGAATGACCTTTACATCTTGGATGAACCTTCTGGAAGTATATGCTGTTGGTGTAGGTTCCCAGCTTTCTTTGCTCTTTCCTCCTAGAAACATCTCTATCACAGTGAGGGAGCATAGAAGGATTTGGAGTGAGATCAGGTATATATTGTAAAATACCAGCTTTTGAAATGGAAGGAATGACATTTTTCTTTATTTACCTGACTTCAGAGAAAAGAGGTGTTGTCAACATTTTTCTATGGTGGTTTCTGCCCTTCCCAATTAACCAATTATCTCAGCAAAGCACAGAGTAGGTTGCAGTTCCAGCCTACACAGTGTAGTATTGCTCTCCTCCCAACATACGTAGCTGGCATGACTCAGGAAATGTGGTAAAGAGTAGAAAATTCCCATTTCCCCAATGAAGGAAAACATTCATGAGTATCAAGTCATACAAGGCATATTCTGTACAAAATAAGATAATACAGATAATATAGGATGAATAGGAGAAAGTCATCGCATTTGACCTAAACTTTATCTATGAACAATGCATTCATCATACGCATCATTTTCATCTATCATCCTCCGCCTCAAACCAGGAGCTGGTCAGCAGACTACACAGACAGGAGTTCCCAACGAAAAAACCAGCAGCAGGAAACAATTGCAAAGAGTGTGCTTAATGCAATATCCAATACATTCATTTCTAGATTTCTCACCATGTGTCTTAACTTAGGAATCACTCCCAGCTTTTGGGGTTGTTCGTGTTATAAGAAGGGTCAATGTTTTGCCAGCAGTGTCCATTCAGCTTTGTCAAAGTATTATCCGTACTTCTATTCAAGCTATAGGAGGAGAAAATTTGAGGATCTGCTTTGAAAAGGAGCCATCATTTCTCTACTACAAGGAGAGGTGGTCCACAAGGAAGTATTTTATTTTAGACCTAAGAGATTTGAATATTTTCATGAGCTTCATGGGATTTTGAATGATCACTTGTAGCTTGTTCATTCCTTAGTTTAATTGGTGACTGATTTGCATCTACTCATTTAAAGGACCTTCCACATCATGATTCAGCTCCAACACAGATGCTTTCTACCCCCCATGAAGGTTAAACAGTAGTGACAACAGCTTTTTGGACTTTTACAACACTGTTCATTGTTTTTTCTTACTGTTTTGGCCATTGCTATGTCTGAAGCATCAGAAATCATGCATATTCCCATAAACATAGGACTCATTCATGGCTTCTTGACATCTGTTTTTCATGCATATATAGGATTCACTCTCATTCTCCTAGGCAATTTCATGTTCAGATCATTTGAAAAATTTCCAATTGCAGCCCATCTCTTCAGTTTCTTAGTATTTTTCTCAGCTGAATTCAAGGAAATGTTCACCTTATTACTGTGATTCAAACAGTATGAGAGATGCCCTGCAGATTTTGGGATTTATGATGTTGACCTTAGTTAGCTCAACAATATACTTTAGGGCTGACCCTTTATATTGGTGCTTCCTTGGACCATTATACTATATATCCCAGACAGGTTTGGGATCTCATCACAGATGAATATCTGAACACAGTGATTGTACATTCTCCTCAGAGTTGCTGGTTATGTTGATGGTTCTATGTACCTTTAAGCATTCCCCATGAAACCGATATAAATAATACTAGTATTTTACTAATGTACTTCAGGGGTGGGTTCTACTTACCTTTCCTACCGGTTTGTGTCGTGACAGAAGTGCGCATTTTGTGTGTGTGCGCTCGCTGCTCTCATGCCCCCATCACATCTAGGTATTGCCTCAAAAATAACCCTCTGCGCATACGCAGGAGGCTTTGCACATGCGCAGAGGGTTATTTTCAAGGCAATTTCCACTGGGAGGACCAATTTCCTCCCGGAGGACTGGCTCGATTTCCTCCCGGAGGACTGGCTCGGTCGGCCATCCGGCCATCCCTGCCAGTTCGGCGAGCAGAGGCAAATCTCTGCTAACGGTTCTATAGAACCGATCGGCACCGGCAGCAACCCACCTCTTATGTACTTACTTACTTATTCTCTCTTGTGCACAGCATTTTTTTAAAAAAAAAGTTGTGGTAACCTTTCAGGAGCGAATAAATGCTCTGAGCAGAATTCCGTCTGCTGGAGTGCATCCTGAGGTTATCCACTATCTTTTCTTCTGCTGGGGTTGACTGACTTCAAATTACTTGTTTCTAGCACTCATATATAATGGTCAGGGTATTGCTCCAGGGCTCTAATAGGTGGAAACTCACCGGGATGTATATTGATATTCTCTTGGAAGAAGGTGCTCCTGTGCAACTTTCTTCCATCCTTTCTCTTATTACCAGAATTAATCACTTTCTCCATCATCTATCATTCCCAGGCCTGTTTATCACCCCACTGTAATCAATGCAGCCTTAGTTTCCTATTTCTCTAATTCTGTCCCACAGGAATTTCTGTCACTTGTTTAAGAACAGGCCTTATGTTCTCTCTGCAAGTTCAGATTGGATTTTCTTACATAGACATTTCCAGGAAACATTGCCATGATTTAGGAAGTCCTATAACTTTACTCTAATTTTTAACATTGCAAATAAGAAAAAAACACGTGTCCCTAGTTGCTTACTACAAGTTCTCTTTTAGGTTTTTCTCTGTTGCAAGTTCTGCTATTTCCACAGAGCAAAGACTTAGAAATAGCTATTGTGTGGGCTAGAAGGACCAAGGTCAGATTCAAAAAGCCTGAGACCAGCTGCATCCATTACCATAATAATGCTGTCACTCTTCCTATTGAGAAACCAATGGTATTCAGTCTCTTGGGGGGTATATGGTCAGGAACAAGAGAGAAGAATTGAACCCGGGAACGTGGATTGGTATAGATTTTGAGGTTTAAAATTGGCAGTTGCTGGTTTTCTGTTCTAATTAAAATTTTCTACTCTCTTTAATAAACTACCTTAGCAAAGGGCTATATGTTTGAGTCTCAGCCTTTCAGGTTAGAGTAATGGATTGGATAAAACCTGATCGTATCAACTCTTACTGCTGTTTTTACAGGGGGGGAAACGACTTAAATTCCTAGATTCAGATTGTGATAACTGACCCTCTTCCACTCTAGACGAGTGCCTTGCTTCTCGATGAAACCTAAGCCACCTAGCATTAGAACCAGGTAGCCATCCAGATGCACTGACTGAATTTACTAGTATGGCAAGTAAATCAGAAGTCTTTAAAGGTTGCTGCTGCAGCTTTGCTAGTGGCAATGACAATAGGGTCAATTACCGTTCTTGAATGGTTACTTGGCTCCTTGCCTGACAAGTATGATTGAAATCATGTAGCATTTATTAATTCTCTCTCTCCCTCTCCCTCTTTCCCACTCCCTCTCCCGATTAGTTGCAAAATGGATGACCTTCTCTTCTGCAACAGAATGTTCTGGAACCTATACCATTGTACTAACTTCATAGATAGACTGTGACCTTTGATTAAACGGTTGACACCTACCATGATGAGACTCTATGCTTAGTGCATGCATATGTGGCTGACTGTCAGTTGCTCACTAAGGATATGGCTGGAATGAACCAGCCTTATTTTCACTACCTGATTAAATACAAGACCAAATAATTTGACAGGGCACCTCAGTTATGCATAGCTCTTTAGATTGAAGGCTGGAAGAACTGCAACACAATAGGGGTAGGAAGGAGAGGAAGGCTCTTTTTTCATTCCCCGTCCCCCTCCTCTCCTCCTGGCGTGTGCTTGTAAGTTGCGAACCCTTGGAACTGAAAGCCAGCAAGGCTCCGCTGCCTGTGAGAGAGAAACCATGCTGGCATACATATGGTCTTGAGTTTATATTGCGGAGGTCAGGCTATTTTGCACAACTACATTGCTCTGCTAAAACACACACAGACACACACCTGTCAGAAGAGGTAGCTAAGTGCTTGTGCAGAAGGGGAGGGAGGGGCAGTGTGGTTATTTTCCAAGCAGAAGCTGTAAGAGCTCCAGAGCTGAGTTGCCAAGAAATCGCAGAATGCAGCAGAGCATTCTGCTATAGAAAATAGAAATAAAATAGAAAAAAAAGAAATCAGTGCAATTAAACAGAATGAATAAAATAAATTGTAAAGTTGCCATTCTGTTTTTAAAGCCACCCGGCCCTCCCCCCCCAAAAAAAAATCCCCAGGAACTAGATTTAGAAGCTTGTTGAATTTTTCCCCCCAGCTGCTGTGTAGAAAATAGGGAAAGGGGACTCTAATCATTTCCACCTGAATAATACTTGTGTTAGAACGGTGATATCACTACCAGGAAAGCACTACCAAGAAGGAGTTGAAACAGTACAGTATAACATTTTGCTGAAATGATTCTTCTATTGACATTCACCTAGTGTTGTTCATACCCAAACTACAGTATTCCTTACAGTTGTGAGAGCTAGCAACTGAAATTACCAAAGCAGTAAGAGTAGAAAATTCTATACTGAAAATAAAACTTATGCAGTAGTTTTCATAATACTTGATTATGAATGAAAGAGTGAAAAAGCCTAGTTCAGGGGACTATCCTGTTTTGAGTAGGGATCCTATGAAGAGCATTATCAGTTGTACAATAGTAGCAAACTTGTATTCTATGTACACGAATCCAAAAGAGTACCACTTACAAACAAAGATAAGTTATTCTCAGGAGTATCACAGCAAATTATAATGAAGCCACCATGCTGCTAATATATACTTACATCTTAACCTCGTCTTGCAATCACATAGGTCATGGTGGCACTGATGGCACATGGTGGCACTGATAAACAAGTCCTCCCTCTCCCCCCCCCTAATCTAGGTGTTAGATTCTGGCAATTCTCCAGATCTGTGGTAGTAAAAAAAATTACAACACATTAGAACATCTAAATCCAATCACAGGAAACTGAGAAAGAGCTTGAATATACTAGCTAGTTGAGATTCATACTAAACAGGACCACTGCTTTTATGGCATTTTATGATATAATATAAAATCTTATAAAACAGGATTTCCTGTGGTCATCTTCTGATGTCTGACTGTGCTCTACAATTCAACACGGGTTATTTTCAAGGCAAATACATCTCCATATCTTATAAGAACTTTACAAATGAAGGGATTACATTAGAAGTTCTGCCATTGCTTTTGTCGCAATGATATAATATGATATAATACCGTATTAAAATTTGTGTTTTAATTGGAAGATTCTGGGGGGAAAACACACAACACTCCTAGTTCTATTCGGTCCTGTGAGATGCTTTCAGGAATTATTTGGAGGAATCTGGTAAGGAAATATCTCTGAAATGATGACCTAGCAGGTTATCTAGTCTTATCTTAACATTGTTCCAACATTTCTACATATAACATTTACAGTAGATGTATTATGTGATAATGGAGCATATTTGCAAGTGCCCTCAAAATGAGCACATTTGAATGGTAAAGATACTATGTGTTGTATAAGGTCAGATAATGTTCTATTCCACTCAAGTTATGATTAAATATTATTACTTCTAATTATTTTATGGAAAAAATAATTTTGCCAAAGAATTTTTCCAGGCAAACAAATACATTTTTAGGAAGTACATCTGTATTCATTATATTCTTGTGGGTTGTGAGCGCTGTGCTCCAACATTGGAGATTTTTAAAGGAGAGACTGAACAAACCATATGTCTAAAATGGTATAGGGTTTCTGCTTGGGTTGGGGATTGGACTAGAAAGCCTCCAAGGTCCCTTCCAGCTCCATTTTTCTGATGGATTGATGCAGGTGAAGTTCATATTTGCTCATTCCTCCTGGGACCGATTAATCTCCTTAAATGACATAGTTTTTTTAATCTCAAAATAATCTTTCATAGGATTAGTGTACTTCCCCCCCCCTCTAGCAGGTGTTACTTTGCAAAACATGATAAAGACTCTTGCTGATGAATCTAAATCTATTTACAAGTCATCTCTCATCAAAAATGTCCCTGGGTTCTGTGTGATAGCAGGGAGAATATTTTATAAGATTGCTTGGCAAGCTATACTGCAAAAAGCAGGAATATAGTTATGTATTGTTTCTGCAGCATTCTCTGAAGAAGATGACTTATGCAATTTGCCCAGTAATCTGACTCTCTTCATCTTATCTCAAATTGTCTCAGGTTGTGAAAATGTAGAAGTTGGATGGAAACAGAAGAGGAAAAAGAACGGCTGACAAATCATTTATCATTTTTGATTAAAGGGAAAGGGGAATACGCCCTGACTTTACTATCTAAACCAGCTTCAGAACTGTAGATGCCTCTGCTAAACAAAATCCAGAATAATATTTTGCCTTGGAGTAGTTAGAATAAAAGTAAAACATTAAAAGTTAAATAGAAATTGTAATGCATCGTAATGCATGTAAATGGCATACTTAATATCAGCAATAGCAGAAAGTGTATGGATTCATTACACAAAGCAAAATTAGATTGAATCATGGGAACTCAAAATATGTAATGACTTACTTGCCTCCTTGTTGGTAGCTTTGGCAGAAAAAGAAAGACATTGAAAAAGTAAAAATTAGATGAATAAAGTATGCCAAAATCTATTTTTGTCACCAAATTGTCACCAAATAATGCAGGCGTTTCAGGTTTTCAGAATTTGCAGTAAGTTTATAAAGTTTATAAAATACACTACCAGGATCTGGTAGAGTTTAATCTGAATGTCTGTTGTCTCCCATATTCTGCCTTATAACTTAACAGAGACATTATGGCACCCAATTTCCTATCCTTATTCCATTCTCTACTTTATTTACCAACCTAGCTGATGATGAATCCTAGAGGAATTGCAGAGAAATTTCATCTAGTGGAGGAATGTATATTCTGCAGCCTGGAGTCACTGTTCAAAGACTGGAAAGGAACATTCTCACATAGAGTACAGGTAGTCCTCAATTTACAACAGTTTGTTTAGTGACTGTTCAAAGTTACAACGGTACTGAAAAAAGTGATTTATGAGCATTTTCCACACTTATGACCTTTGCAGCCTCTCCATGGTCACGTGATTTACCTTTGGATGCTTGTCAACTGGTTCATATTTATTCAGTCTTTCGAGAGAAGGGCGGTATATAAATTTAATAAATAATAATAATAATAATAATAATTGACAGTTGCAGTGTCCCAGGGTCATGTGATCACCTTTTGCGACCTTCCTGCCTAGCAAAGTCAATGGGGAACTCAGATTCACTTAACAACCGTGTTACTAATTTAACAATTGCAGCGATTCATTTAACAAATGTGGCAAGAAAAGTCGTAAAAGGGGTCAAAGCTCAACAAATTTCTTAGCAACATAAATACCACGCTCAATTGCGGTTGTAAGTTGAGGACTACCTGTATACAACAGTCACTTTCATTTTTCAAAAGCTTGATAATAATTTATATCTCTATACCCACACTGTTTTTGTTGTGATAACTTCTTTTCAGTGCTGGATTGACTTGTTTTCCATTATCTTCTGCTGAAGTTTTGATTTGAAGAATGCCTCCTTGGCCTCTATAGATTCATATACTTAGGATGGACAGTATTCATTATTGTTTAGGGAATGTTGTTCAATTGCTTAAAAACCAAACTTCTTGTTATGCAATCACAAATATATTTCTCTGCTTTTCTTATCAAACTTAATTTTTTCAGATTTCTCCCTGAAGTAATGTTTTTGTGGGTACTTTAAATGTGGGAAAGAAGGTGATATGTGCAATTAAGCAGCAACCCCCATATATCCATCTCGTGGAGAGCTCTTACAGAAATGTATTTGTCTCTAATAGCAAACTTGAAGTGAGTTATCTCCAGGTGTTCTGCCATTTCCACCTACAGTAAATATTAATAGAAAAAAACACTGTTGCATAGTGATTGTCTGCATTTCAAGCAACAAAGCTCCGTCCACTTCTCTTTTGTTCTTTTGAAATCAAAAGCCTTTTTTTCACTGAATATTTCACTGAATATTCTTCTGAGCAGGTGAAAGAAGATAAGCTTTAAAGTAGTTACATAGCATTTTTTGCAGTGTGTTTACCATTTGATAATATGAGCAAATTTTGAATTCTACATTGCTTTAGAGTAGAAACAAAGCTTTTTATATATGCGTACTGCAAATTTCCAGGCCATTTCATATGATTACAATTTCATAGCACTGGCAAGTTTTCATCTCTCTGTATTTCTGTCTCCAAATGTCTTCGGCCTTGCTCACAATTTTAAATTGTCATTGACTGTTTGAAATGTCAGGGCAGTAGAGGATGCCCAACAGCTTTGGGTATTTTTACTATGCCATTCTCAAAATTATGGCTCTTTTCCTAGACCTTTGTAGGGATGTGGAAGACTTACAGTGGTGGCGGGGTAGATAAGGCCATTAATGGCTCTGATTCAGGTGATTCAGTAACATATTAACACTTTGGCTAGATCATTTTAGCATATGGGTTGCTGCATTTTGGTGCCTTCTAATCCTGAACCATTCGCATCATTCTTAGGAGCTAGCCAGTAATTAAGGGATCTGAAGTCCAAGTCCCAGTTTAGGAGTTTACTTGAACATTGATATTTTATAATATTTGCTGAACTACTGAAAATCATCATGTTTTACTTTCCTTTTTTAAGGTTAATAATTGCAAATTTATATTAGTCAGAAATACAACATATATGAAAAAACCTCCTACCTCCAGGTCAGGAGAAATTTAATGGTTATAAGCCTACATCCTTTAATGTGTAGATAGAATAATCTATTTCACATAGTTTTGATAAGACTTCCCTTAAAAAAAATAATCCCTGGATTTGTTTTTCCAGAAATCACATAAATTCATAAAGAAAATGAAGCCAAGTGCCTAATGACCCATGGAATCTGGAAATTAATATAAATTCTTGGGATTTTATTCTAATAAAGATAAAATCCTTCACTTACCTCAAATGAATTTCCTAAAGCAAGAGGATGATCAAGAACCTGCCTGACATAACTAATATGGAATAAGAGGCATTTGATCAGCCACACAAAAAAAAATCACTCAAAGAGGAGATTAGAAAAGCATGACCCACAAAATGAAACATTTGGATTTTCTCCTATGGCCACTGGAAGAAAATTATTTTGGACTTTTTTTTCCAGTTCTATTCATCCATTGACTCATTGGGAAACTCTTTGAAATGATAATATATTTCTTAATGTGATTTGAATATCTAAATCATGCAATTGCAATACAATTGAAGAATAATCTCTGGGGAATAATACTGCACTCCTCACCCTCCCTCCTAATTTTATTGTGCGGGATTAAAAAAAACTGTAATTCAGTAACACATTTATGAAGTCAGATATTCTGGGTTTAAGAGGCAGCTTAGAAGCTGAAACTGGGTTTCTGGCATTTGAACAAATCATGCCCTAAAACCAGGGGTGAAATCCTACCGGTTCGGCCCGGTTCTATAGAGTAGGTTGCAAGTAGCTGGTGACGTCATAGAACCGGTCCTGT
>JANHFT010000262.1:152141-172158 GCA_032467955.1 Pseudoxenodon macrops | reverse complement strand
TATCCTGATCCCCCATTAAGGGGAATCACCTGAGCATTTGCATTCAGTTTCATGCCCGTCGCTGGTTGGCTAACTAGTGACGGGGATTTCCAACCAATTGTAAGTGTCTGCCTGCAAGCCAAGGGAATCCCACAAAAGAAGAGGGTTCCCCGCAGCTAGCAGGCAGTCCGGATTATCACAAGCTGAAGCCAATAAACGAGAGCGGACTGTTCACTGCGACTCGAGTCTTCTTACGCTGCGCGATCTAACTAATATTTTGGCCAAACAAATGACTTGGATATCTCCATAAAACCTCTGAGCTGAGGACAAGTAGCAGAAGACCATCTTTGATCCTAGAAATAGAATGTTTTTTTCTCCCATTAAGTTGACTGAAAACTCCAGTTGTGGCCTGTCGGCTGCCAGCAGAGCTAGTTGCAGAGTCAGATGAGGAGGAGGTGGAAGGAGAGCCTGGGCCAGCTTCAGAGCCTTTGGAAGACTCTGATAAGGAAACAGCATCAGAGGCAGAGCTGGAGACTTCCATCCTCCCTCAGGTGGAGAGGCAGCTATCTTTGGGGCCTGAGCTGAGTGAGGGGGAGGAACAGATGAGGCCCATCCCAGATGCACGTATGCGCAGAGAGGAAAAGAGAGGAGAGCAAAGGAAAACAATAAGCCAACTCTCAAGGAAAAGCAGACGTGGATGCTAGCCAGTCCCTCCCTGGCTGGGAAATAAATAGTAGGGGGTTGGGAGTGGCCAGTTGTCACAGACAACCATTCGCTTTTAGGATACAGCAAGCAATTTGGATTTCTTAGACAGATCTGTTGTGACGAATTACATTTGATTTTTGTTTATCCACATGAATAAAAGACTGTTCCTACCCTGTTTGAAAGGGGGTTTGTTTTTACTTGTGAGTAAGAAGCTTATCATTACTTGCTAAGGCTGGATCAGAACAACTCCGTAAGACCATATTTGATGGAGTGACCTTACGCATCACTTTAAATTCCAGAATTTTTTAGTTGCTGAGTGTTGGGCTTTTACTCTAATTTTACCCAGGAACATGTATATGCTGTTGACTTGGGCAGTTAAAGATTGCAAAATATTTAATGGGAGAGATATCTTTACCTACAATTGTATAAAAGGAAAGATCTGTAGATTTTACAATCTGCTAGGAATACTATCCTCCTGTGCACCATGAAGATGAACTACAATAAGCTCTTGATTTCACTTTTACAATTTCTACTCTGCATGAAAAATCCCACTTCACATCTAGGCAGTTTGATCATTATGAACTAAGCCACCCCATGATGATGCTGGATAATGGAAGAATAGTTAATTATAACCTTCTAATTCTCATGGATTCTAGTTATTGCAGTAAAAGAACATTTATGTGGATTGCCTCCGAGTCCTGTCCACAAAAGGGATCCTGCCCCAGGTTTTACTAAGACTTAAGGAAAAAGCTGGAGGCCTCATCTTAGTGCTAAAAAGCTAAGCCTTTTATCTTTAAAAGAAGTAAGTCTTGTGGCAACTTAAAAACATTTATTACTGCCTTGCCGACAAGGTATAACACCGATATTCTTGCATGAATTGTTTGGTGAAGGTAGGTATGCTTGCACAGTACACGTACACATGGTAAACTGAGCCCCACTTACTCAACCCAATTCTTTGTGTTCATACAACACATGAAAAAATACACTGACCACATGGGCTTATTATGGCTTTTGTGTGTGTGGGGAATGTAATAACATCAGTTTTCTTAAGAGAACTAATAGAGATGGGGAAAAACAAAACAAAGATCTCATGTTCAAATGCAAGAATCCAGAAAAAAAGGGGGTAACTTATTACCATGCAGATTATAGATCAAAATTTAGAGCATTCTGGCTGAGGAATTTTGAGGCTTGAAATCCACAAATCTTAAGGTTGTCAAGGTTGGACACCCTTGATTTAGATGGGTTTCTGCCTCATTTTGTTGCAGATGTGTAGTATTTGAGGATGGTTCTGTCAAGAAGAGGATGAAATTTATCGTTTCACTCTGAGGGTGGTCATAAAGCTTAAAAAAATCAATTAAAATGATTCACTTTAATTTTCAGATTAATTTTGCATGCCGCAAAGATATGAATTAGCCTCCAGCATCATCTTTCTCTGAAGGCCTCTGTGTCGAAACGGGCCTTAAAATTAATGGCTACAGCTCAGTGCTTTATTTACCACAGGAGCCATCTGGGCAGAAGTAGGACATTGAGGGAGTGTTCTGTGGAAGGTGAGCTAGAGTGGTGCAGGTAGCACTTTTGTGAATACATGGCTTTGTTCCCCATGGCAACAATTTTGGAAATGGCAAGCCTCCTGTAACAGCCCCTCCCACAATATCTCAGAATTCTATAGGAGCTCACCAGGTCAGAAAGCTTGGAGTCTCAGGTATAATAATGGCTACCCCAAATAAGAGTTACCAGAAAAATGGTAAATAACTGCTTCAGTGTGAGCTGAAACTGAAGGACTGTCTCTAGGCTTTTCCCGATGAACACGCATCCTTATTTTATAGCATGGGCAAGCAAATCAAGGGGGAAGACAAGCTGTGGCTTCCTTCCCTCCATCGTTGTGGCCACCAGCTTTGTTTTTTCACAACCAGGAAATGGACAAGCAAACAGGCAGACAACTCCTGCATTCAAGGAGATGATCCTGAGGCTATCCAAAGCCCTCACGGTGTAGGAATGCATGTGTGGATGTGAAACTGTGCTAGCCCATACAACCTCAGCTAATTCTTATTTCATGCTTTTAAGATCCAAAGGGGATTCGGAGAACGTACCTTTTATCACCCTATCCTGTTCTCCAACTTTGAAATGCTTTTGTCCTAGCAGGTGACCTTGACTGATCTTGAAAAAGATGAGCAATATTGGAGTATTTTAGGTGGGCGGCCACCAAAACAAAATACCAGGGATTTGAAGAAAACATCCCAGAATGTGGTCATGACATCCTGTTCTTTACCATTATTAACTCAACCGCATGGATGCACTCAGGTACCACCAGGAACTGAGCTCAGCTGAAATGACATTCAACTCACTGAAAGAGACTTTTTTTTTTTAACATTACAAAGGAAAGGGCCAGAAGAAAGGCAGTTAAAAGAGAGTTCTTTGCTTTAAAGTTCAAGGCAATTTAAGAAGTATATGATTCAAGAATAAATATGACAAAGGAGAATGTCAAACTGTGAAAGCAATCCATTATTAAGTCATATGGAAATGCATCAATTATGAGTAAGAGCATCCAGTTCTAGCCTACTGATCCAAGAATGCTCAAGTTCAGTTTCATTATAACATCAGGATTTGCCATGACTCCTACTCCTCCACTCACCCACCCCCACTTCACAAATTCATTCAGAGGGAGGCTTAAGGAAATCAAGTTCATTGCTAATTCAAGGTTATGTTCAGTCAAGACATCACAGCTGAATAGCTGCTTCAAACTCATTTGGTCATAAATAATGGAATTTTATTTTGTAGGAATGATCATTCTTTTAATATCCTTACCATTTCAGAAAGCAGCCGCTGTGATATTTGATATACAGATCAAAGAGCTCTGCAGATAATTTGATTTTCTTATAAATCATAATACATAAGAGCTATCCTAGATTTGACAAAGCCCATAAGAGACCACTCTATGGATCCAATCAAAGATTCCCAGTGATACTGGCAATTTTATCTAAATAAATAGATAAAAGGATGTGGATAGGTTAGATTGTTTTCAAGTCATAATTTATTACTCCCCATTCACTTAATAACCAGGTTAAGTCAAAGCCAAAATCCCAAAGTGAACGGAATGATTCAATGTTCAGAATTTATCCAAAACTGAACAAGCATCTTGTCATACTAAACATATTATCCAGGGTTTCTAAACTGACCATGATAGCTCCAAATGCTAAGCCAACATCCTCTGCCAACTCATTTTCAATTGCAGAATTTGGGGAACCAAAATATATACAGGTGGATCCTTTTTGATGACTACTTGAAGTAATGACAGTACTGAAAAAGCAACTTATGATTAGTGCTTGCATTTCAGAACATCCCAGCATCCCCATAGTCACTGGTGTGGTTTTCACTGCATAATGAAGCACTAACTACCAATCCCATTTGGACTCAATTTATCAATTTGAATGACCCTGTGCTGTAACTTTGGCAATATAAAGGTTACAGAGTTGTAATGTTTATATTTTATAAGGTATAGGGGAGGACACACGAGGCAAATGAATTATGCAGATTGACTGAAAAGAAGCTAATTTAGTCTATTATCTGCAAGATGTACCCCTAAATTTCATTGATTAGTGGATGGGCTGTCCCTGCAGTTAAGGGTAATTATGCTGTTCTCTACCTAGCTGACCCTAAATCCCATTCACAGCACTAGCAAATTTTACATATCTAGCTATAGTGTACATGCATGTTGTGCACATGCACACACACACACACACAAACCAGCACACACAGAAGATAAATGATGCACTACCAGTTTTCTCTTATCAGGAAATATTGCCTTCGTCCTCACCAGCAGCACTCCACAGTGAAATTCTTTTTGATTGCTATAAAATCTCTTCATAGGTTTGCACAGAGATGTCTGGGAGGGTATGTGAATCAAGATGGTGACTCCATCACTGGGAGTGAGACAGCATATATATTTAATAACATTTTCATATGTTATTGAAGCCACCCCTATGTGTGGTGCGTGAGACACACGAGAGAAAAGGGTTGGGGGTCTTGAATGTGTGACCCATTCTTGACTTCTTAAATCTCCCTATAGATATCCCTGAACCTGGGCATGTGTTATATAATAGTAATGCTAGAATAATACCCTAAGGGACATAATTGCATCCACTCATCTATCACACAAAATATTGTGTAGTGAGGTCTGAATAAATCTATACAATTTGCAGCAACTAAACCTATAATAATGAAGTCTTATAAGAATCAGAAATAGTTTGTGCTCTGAAGCAGAGTTCTGAATACCTGGCTAGCTTCTTTCAGCAAACCAGTTCCTTATGCAAACCTTTCAACTCTATTTATCTTCCAGTCCTGATTGATTGGTACCACCAATCTGATGATCATGCAGATATTTTCATTTAGCAATATCTATTCTTCAAAACTAGGGAGCATTTCAGCATCCGCTGAATTATTAATAGTAAAGACCTGGCATCTATACAACACCGTGTAAGCCTTGAAGTGCAACGTGAGATGGAAACAAACCAATGAATGTCAAACTTCGCCACCCTTTCTTCTGCCAAATGATACAGAATTACACTTGGATGAACAAATCAATGTTAGAACATGTGCGCAAGTACAAGGAAAAGCAGTATTTAATGTCACCTGATCATCTTTCTCTAAATCACAGCTAAGAATGTAGGTTGGAAGGGGGAAAAATTATTGCATCTGTTAAAATGTGTCTTTAAAAAGGCTCAGTGTTGCATAGGCTGCCTATATGAGCATCTCAAAGCTGCATTATCATAGCTTCAAAGGAGATTCACAGTTCATTGATTGCAACTTGAAGGCACAACTTGGATGCCTTAAACAATTGTTGCTGATCAAAACACTGTCATTTGACAAGCTTCAGAACATTTGTCATCTGAGCAGCCTCAAAAACAATTCCGCTTTATAAACCTTGTTCGTGTTGTTTTCAAGAATAAAACACGGAGAAATGATCTCTTTGTTGATGCCCAAATATCTGAAGTACATACAGCCTTTAACTAAGGCTTTCCAACTTGAAGGTATTGACCACTGCTAGTCTATAACTCCCATGATTCCTAGTCAGCATGACTGGATGGGTGGGGATGATGGAAATTGGCATCCCAAGTCCTCCCAAGTTGGGGAAAAACTGCCTTGAATGTATGGAAAAGCATAAATTTTGACTTACAAGCAGAAGAGCATCCCTAGCGCTCTCCCACACCTCCATTCTATAATTCTCAGTTGCAGTTCTACGTTCAGTGAGAGTGGAGAAGCATATTTCTATAAGGAATGGGGTCTTTTTTTCTCTTGAAGAAAGAGTCGGAGAAGGATGAGGCGTGGCATCTTCCCATCCATATCGAAATGATACACTCAGAAAAAGGATGAATGAGCCCAATAGTGTGAAAGGAGATGCTGCAGAAGCAGTGCATCACCTCACCAGCGCAACAGGCTGACTTTGTGCTCCTGGCTGGGCTTCCAAGCTATGAATCTGTCACTGGGATCTCGAGGTCCAAACTCTGCTATTAGATCAACCTCTCCTGGCAGACTCTAGTTGTCTTTATATTGCTCAGAGGCGGGTTCTTTGTTGATCTTGGCTGTCATCATCATTTATTATTAATATTTATGTGCATATTGGAAATAAGGGGGAGGAATCTCTCCTTGTCCTCCATGACAATCTTTAATCTTTTGAGAGGGGGAGACTTCTTAGTTCCAAGATATATATATATAATAATGTGACACTGGGTAGGCTTGGAGCCCGTGGATGATGGGACCAAAGCCAAAAAGAGTACTATACAAATGTATTTTTCACACTCAGACATCCAGCGACAAATACATGACCTCAGAATTAGGTTAAGCAGTGTTAGTGGCAGAGCACTGGAGGGATAGTGAAACAGAAATATACACCTCTCCCCACTTCCCCAATCTGGTGCACTGCAAATATATTGAATTCATTACTCTAGGCCTTGGGAGGCCTATAAGATTGGAGGGCAACAGACTGGGTAACATTCATGAATTCATTATATTTCAGTGCTCTGCTATTATACAAAAATGCTGTGTAATTCTTGAGACTTGAGAAATATGGAATTCATGGAACAGAAACATGGGTGGCTATAATGAAAGTTACACGCAGAGAGGCTGTGTTCATACCACATGGTAAAACATTGTCTACTTAGCCATCATTTGCTGAATAAACCACAATTAACTGAGAACCATAAATAATGGTTTAACAGAACAATGCCAGGTTCATACAACACACTAAGCTGAAAAGTAAGCTAGCACCTATCCAAGCAAAAGCAGAGGCAGTGAAGTTCCATTTAGTCCCAATAAAATCTATTCTGAGCAATGCTTTTGTCTCAGGTCTGTTGCTCAGTTTATGAACTTCCACACCTTTTCCCTTCCCAATATATGGTGGGTCATGCTGGCCAGGGAATTCTGGGAGTTGAAGTCCACATATCTTCAAATTTGCCAAGGTTGAAAAACACTCTTTTAGAGGGTTTGGGTTGTTTAAAAAAAAGAATTTAAAATGTTTCCCTTACAGAAATTCTGCAAGGTATGTTAATATTGTGTTCACTGAGAGGCTGATGGACTGTGTTCATACAACAGGCTGTCATAGATTCCTTACCCAAGAAATATGAATAAATCAAAGTTGTTGGGGGGGTCACATCAAATATTTAGAATGGGTGAAATTTGAACCAAGATCTTCCTAGTTTAAAGCTCACATACTTAAATACTAGCATTCTAGTTGCTACCAGTCATAGATAATAGACAAAAATGAGTAGGCTGCCTTTTTCTTGATTCTTTAAAAAGTATTCCAATTGCTCATTTAAATCAAATTAAGAGTATTTCATGTCCACCCATACCTATGCTGTTAAGTGGCTTTTTACCATCAGTACTTCTGAAAGAGGTAACTCCAGCCATTATAATATTAATGCCGAATTATTGAACTGATGATAAATAACTAGAAGAAACAGGCAGAGGAGAGGGAAAAAGTGCTGCATAATCGATAGCTGCGAAAGCAAAGAAGTCTTGGAAAAGAATCTATGAATCATAATCTCTGGAGAACCTACCAATCATTTCAAAGTTATTGTCATCAAATTAGCAGGCCAAAGAATTGCTGGCTCCTAATTATATTGCTCTTGAAGAAACCCACAACAAATCCAGCTACTGTACTATAGTTGTTGTATTTCAAGGTGGATATAATGAATTCTGCTATTTCTCTTCCTTTCTCCCCACAAAGTTTCTGGAACGTTTCTCTCTCCCCACTCCCACCACCCTACCAAGGACAGGCCGTCTTCAGATACCTCCTCTTTTTTTACGAAACATTTGACTTTAGACCCCTTGGTCTTCTACTGCTGGAACCATTCTCCCAGTTTAGGAGACACAGCCTCAAGTGCTTTTATCATCCGTGGGACCACTTTTGCTTTTGCTTTCCACATCTCATCTAGTTGCTTCTTCAGGCCTGGCACTTCTCAGACTTCCCCGACTACTTCTTCCTGGTGTTGTTGTTATTTGGCACCATTACATCTACCACTACTGCTCTCTTCTGGTCTTTGTCTATTAATTTGTCTACTACTACAGTGTCTGATTGGTTATCTAGTGCCTGCCTGTCCATCTGGATCCGAAACTCCCACAGATACTTAACCCTTTTATTCTCCACTACCTTCTGTGAAAACTCCTTGATGGCTGGATGGGGAATTCTGGGATTTAAAGGCAACATATCTTTCAGCTGCCAAGGTTGAGAGACTTGGGTTCTATCTAGTGTGGTAAATCCCTGCTTCTATGGATCTGATGCTTTGTGCCTGTTCTTGTGTTGCTATGATCAGTGCTGCCTTTTACACAGACACACAGACACACACAGAGGACTCAGTTGGTCTGGGGTTGTATGTGTCTGTGTGTTAATTTTACCATTGCCTACAGAATACACGGACACATATTTCCCCTAGGGACAAATTCTAGAAGGGCAACCATGTTACCCGGCTATTGCAACTAGGAAAATAACAGACTCTTGCAACACGTTAAAGACAAAGCAACTAACTGATTGTATCAGTTTCTGCTTCTGAAGACCACAAGCACAATCAGCATTTTCATTTGCAGATTCATTGGAAGATGGGGAGATTGGTAGCACTTTATCTACAGAGAGTGATGATACTTCACAAATCTGAGGAACAGGTTCTAATTCATAACAGTTTATGCTGGAAGAAATCTGCCGCAAGAATTACTTTCCCCCCCTCTTATCCTTTTCCCTTTAGGTAGACTGGATTTGCAAGAGGCTTGGGGACAAGGAAACCAACCATTTACTTTAAAGTTTCATGCACAGCCATGGCTATTTATTATGCCCTAGTTATTTAGCGATGTAGAAAGGTGCACTGCAGCAGATGTGGCTTTTCAGCTGTTAGCGTACACACACACACACCCCAGAGCAACGACAGAAGCAACCTACCAAGTATGCCTCCGAGATCGCCAATTCACCCTAAATAAATACGTATTAATCTTCTTTGCTTCATCTAATCTCATGGTTAAACATCAGGACACAAATGGAGCAGCTTGCTGGCTACAGTTCTGTAGCATTTGGTTGGAAAATGTCCCACACTAAAAAGAACAGGAGCCCTAAATAAGATACAGTGATTTTGGACCACTCAGATGTTATTAATTGCCAGACTCCATTTCCTATGCTAAGTAGTTCGATTTCCAATCTAAATAAAGTGTTAGGGACACATCTTGGCATAGAAAAAATGGTTGAATTCTGAAAACATGACTGAATTCTTTTATATAATGAGAGTTTTTATAGGGCTGCAGTTGCATACCCTAGTGTTACAAGCATAAAATTGTAGGTATAAAATTAAAACATCCTCTATTACTCCTTAAAGTAGCTATTGTATTTCTCTGGGCCACATACATTGCACATTTGAACTTTACTCTTTAATGTTTAGAAGCTTAAAAAACTACCCCGAGGTACTTGAAGCAGGTCACCTTATGAGTAAAGAAGCAATAGAGTAGACTGATAGAAAGTCTTTGTTATCTTCAAACATCTATGTAAATTTTGGTTTATTGCTAATTGAGAATTTTGCATCAGAAAATTTAAAACTAACAAAAATCAAACAAACGCCATATGTTTGTGTAGGTCAAACTCACATCATCACGGCAAACTCACATCTTGATGGCAGTGTCACATAATGTATTAGTACTCCCCCCCTTTGCTAATGGGTTTGGGCATGGGTTTGGCCAGCATGTGAAGCATCCAATCTGCCGGCCGGGAGTTTGACAGCCCTGGCGTAGGTGAAATATTATTTCTTGGCCCTCAGTCAACAACATTCTTAAAAGAAAAGTCTAACATAAAAGAATGAAAATTCTTTTGTCTCAGTATGATACGGCATCTGTTTTAGAGAAAAAAAAATAACTATAAAAGCAAGGCATTGAAGAAATACAAGACGTGTATGCATTTCAGCAAAAACATTAGTTTCATAAATATCATGGTATACATCTTCATAATGTGAATACCTTAGAGTTTATTAGGAAAGAAACAAGAGAAATAAATAGAAATATGGATGTAAATGCTGTCTGAAGCAGTATCATTACGTTAAGTCTTAAGTGTAGAGTTCTTGGAATGGGGCCAAAACAAATCTCTCACAAGTGGAAAACCAGCATCTCTAAGAGAATAATATATCAACCTGATATCCTTACCTAAGTCTTGAGAACTATATTTCCTAAGGCTTGTGTGCTTAAAATATCTAGCCTTTTAGGAATATTTTTACCCCTTTGTTGTTGTTGCTGCTGCTGTTGTTTTTGTTAGTTGCAAAGTCAGGTCAGACCCACCATGACCCCAACATTCCTCCAAGCCTTCCTGTCCTCTACCATCCTCTGAAGTCCATTTAAGGTCATGCCTACTGCTTCAGTGATTCACCTCATTCCACCTCATTCTCTGTCATCCCCTCCTCTTTTGCCCTCAATCTTTCCCAACATTAGGCTCTTCTCCACTGTGTCCTTCTTTCTCATTAGGTGGCCAAAGTATTTGAGTTTCATCTTAAAGATCTGGCCTTCTAAAGAGCAGTCAGGGGTGATCTCCTCTAGGATAGACCGGTTTGATCGTCTTGCAGTCCAAGGGACTCGCAGGAGTCTTCTCCAGCACCGTAGTTTAAAGGCCTCAATTCTTTGGCACTCGGCCTTTCTTATGGTCCAACTTTCACAGCCATACATTGCAACTGAAATGCTTAATAATATCATTTCAAATTATATGAGGTACGCTGGGGAACTTCATTTTGCAGAGATTCTGGTGTTGAGATACAATTGAAATTAATACTATCTAGGTCCTGTATCTTCTAGATGAGAGCCTATCTCTAGGCTTTAATAGCTATAATAGTATTGTAGTTATTGCCTGGTACGCTTGAATGGAAACAATAACCACCGTACTAGAAGTAGAATAGATACACTCCAACTAGGCCTAAAATATATTCCAAGTTCATTTCAAGTTTTGTGAACAGATAACATTGCTAATTTGAATTGGGCCAAGAGATATAACCTTGATTAAAAGTGTATATATGCCTTCCTCATTTTCAGGAATTCTATAATGTGTTTTAGTAGAGTTTTTAAAAGTCACAAAAATTTAATTTCACACAGAACTTAATGAACTGTTACACCTTTGTCTTGTACTTTTCATTGATGCATCTGAATTAGCTTTAATGAGTCGCACAGCCTCTTTATTTCTTTTTGGAGCATTTCTTTTTAAAGTACACATTTCTTATTGCCTGAGTGATTAACCCATTATGCTGCTGCTTTGTGAGATTATTCTAGTTGGTTATTGATTCAGTTTTTAACAGGTAAAAAATAATAAGACATGAGAAGTAATAAGGAAATATAGATAAACCAAAAAATAACTCAGCTTTTATTCCTTTGAACCCTACTTTGTGGGATGGGACCCCCTACAATGGAATCAAATATTACTCTTCCCATGAGCACACTTAAATACTCAAAAGATACAAGAATGAGGCCACATAACTATCAAGATACTGCCTTTCCCATTTATTTGAAAATACTTTTTTTATTAAAGATAACTATATAGTTTTCTTGGTGCATAAACATGTTTATGCACATATTTATAAAATCATACACACTCATACATAATCCACAACCTTTGCACCACACATGTCCATACTTTTAGGTTTCTCCTCTTTATTTTACTTTCTGAAACATATGCAAGATATGTTTGTTGAAAAATGTGGAACTGAAGATAACATCTTAGCACAAAAATCTCATGGGATGCAAACAGATTTATTTTTGATTAATTTCAAATTATTTCCTTTATCTCTGATTTTCCATACAGAATTTGGCTAGAGTTAATAAGAATAAAATAAAAATTAATTAAAATATAACTAAAGTAATTAAAAATATCAGCAAGACAGAAAAAACAGTAAACTAATTAAAACTCTTAAATGTAAAACTAGTGGAATCATTCAGCTGTTTCTGAATGAATTGGCTAAATGAAGATTACAGTTCACATGGGAAAAATTCCACTGAACTAAAATGGCACATTCTTCTATTTGGTTTAAATCACATCTGATTTTGATAAGTTCTCCAAAAAGCAGAAATAAGCTATTTAATTTTAACTTTGTGTGCTATTTTATTTAAATGTGTGAATGTGTGAAAACATATTAAGAAGATATAAAAATTGTAGTGATTACAAAGTTTTTAAATTTGTTTTTATTTCTTTATTATTTTATAAGTAACTGAAGGTGGTGAATATCCTTAGTATGCCTTCCTCCTCCTATTTTCCCCACATCTTTAAAGTGAGGTTGATTGGACTGAGAGAGTCAGTGATTGACTCAAAGTTACCTAGCTGGCTTTCAACAAAAACAAAATCCAGCAATATTGACTTATAATACTACTCATGAGGTCTGTGAATGAACACAAATCAGGCATCCACACTGACTAGACTGACTTTCAAAAGAAGTTTGAGGAAAATGTTATATTCCCACACAAAATACAGCAGAAAGCCCAAAACTTCATTAAAAAGTTTGAAACTATTTGGGCGTGTCTGATTTTATCCATTGCACCTGAAATTGTCACAAAAAGGAAAAAAAACATTACTACTGGTAGATTTAGTTTAAGATAAAATGTGACATTGTTTAAAACTGTTCAGTTAACAATGTGTTTACATTATTCAGGATGAAAATAACATAGATAATTCACTTCCCATAATCAATTAATGAAGACATTGACATAGTTACTTCATGATTTCGATTACATCAGGTGAAGGAGAAAAACAAGTTATTTAAAATTTCAAAAATGCAGTGAAGCAGAGGTTGTAAATCAAAATTATTTGAACAAGCAATGTGAAAATGCACCTGGTTTTTTCCCCAACTGCATATTTTAGAGCAAAGCTGCCCTGAAAATCAAATATGTGTGCAGCTTTGCCACATACCTCAGTAGCAGTATACACTGTTTAGTTACCCTCTAGGGATCTAAAAATAAGAATAATCAAATTGACAAAAGGAACATTCTGCAGAACTTTGTAATCCTCCCTTGGTCCTCTTTCAGATCCATGCTATTCTGGAGGCAGAAGCTTCCTAAAATAATTCCTCCCCAAAACCTAAATAGGTCTAATTGTCTCAGATACAATATTCTGGATGAAATCATTCTGCTTCCAAATGAGTGAGTGTTACACATTCCCTTGTTGTCTTTACTTATTGATCAAGGAAATTAAATATGTGATTCAGGTCTTTTCACTGTAATATGTACCCCAGGAGAAAAGTATTAAGAAAAAACTTAAAAGATCTCAATGTTTTTAGGGTTTTTAAAAATTGTATTCTACTGCATGTGCCTTAAAAGTAGGAGCTACAACAGGTTTTGAAAATTAATATTGAACCCTTTGTCATCTGAATTGTGAATAAATTATTTTAGTTTTAATATAAATACATTTTCCATATGCATTTGTGTGTGTTTGATGCTACAATGCAGTAGTATATTCAAAATACATGCTTCACTACATTACATTAAATGTAATACCAAGCATATTGAAACATAAACCGTATCTTATAATTGCCTGCATGATTAAAGTACTTGATAGACTGTCAGTTAACCTTACTGAGGAGCTGCTGTCTTTAACACATACAAGTGATGTACATACATGGTCGTTTGGCTGTGAATACACATTATAACCATCTGTTATGATGGCATTCTTCCTGCCTGCAAGCTATTCTACCAATTTAAATAGAGCACAGGTGCTGACTAAGCTTCTTTACATCTTTAGTCTCTTTAGATAATAGAATATTTGATTCAAATTATGACAAATAACCAAGTAATTTCATCTGAATTAGAAATGAAGTTTAAAGCATATGCACCCCATAATGGTTTTCAGAAAAAAGCAAAAGTAAAGATTGTTAAAGGACACTAGAGTGGTAAACAAAATAATAAATATTTTAATACATCAAATTGTTGTTGAGAGCAAAGACCAGTACATATACTGGATAACCACAATCTACAGTAAGTGAGATGGTTGAAAACAAGGCAGAATAAAATTGTGCCACCAAGTGTGACTTAACTCACAAATGGTAAATTGCCCATGGTAAGAGAAATTCAATCATATTGTTTGGATAGAAGCAAACAGAAATAAAATAAATCTGAGTGGCTTGGACATCTGACTAAATGGAGTGTTTTAATTGCAATTTGGCATCCTTGTGATGACAGCAATATACAGGCATCTGACTGTAATGAATCCTACCCATTAGGGTTGTAGGTTGTGATAGTTATAAAATGGGTAATCATGTGACTGACCCAATTTTATGTACTTTTGTTGTGGCTGTTGTGAATCGCCTGTTTACTAAAAAATCCACAGTCATTAAGTGTAAATGCAAGCTTGTTGTTGAGAACCTGAAATGTGGGGGGCGAACAGCTCTTTGAAGTTCAGACCTTGATTGTTAAGTGCCTTTTGGGAGATCCAGCATAACTTCAACTGATTGCTAAATGACCAATAGTAAATTGAGGACTACCTGTAAAAATATGTAGTTTAATGTTTCAGGAATTTCTTAACCTCAGAACAAAGTATTTGCTCACTTGGAAACTTTGTATTTTTTCTGAAGAAGGTTGGGATGGCATTAAATTTTGCTAAGATTAGGGCTGTTCTGAATATTTGCCAACTACAATTCACTGATTAGACCATTCATTTGAAATCTTTGACAAGCTTGTTGTACAGCAGTGTGATGCATTTGAGTTCAACAATAACTGGAAGGCCATAAACTTTGGGCTTTTTGAGATATAGATGCCACTACCAACTTTCCTAAGAATTTTTTATTATTTAAAATGGTGTGATTTTAACACCTTTTGAAGATTGTGGACAATTTGAAGGCCTTAAATGCTGGCTTTTGCTATCATTTGCTACCATTCTGGATAATTAGAATTTGCTTTTATTTCATAATTGAAACCAGGCAAATTGCAATAAGGACAGAGTGTAAAATTAAAGAAAAAGCCTGAGTTATTTCATCTCAGAAGGATTGTTTCATTTTATTATGCTTTTGCCTTCTCTACACTGCTGATATAAAATTATATATTGTTCCATAAGTATTTAATTTTTTAGAAAAATCTGAAAGCTTTTTAGGAAAATTTTTAATTTTCTCATAGGAAATATTGGAGGTTTTAGAATAAGACTGTATAAAAGTAATGATATTTGGTAAAGCTACTTTTTTTTAAAAAAATGTTTATTTTAATTTTAGTCCTCACAGTATCCTGAACCATCCTGAACTATTTACTGAGATTGCAAGGATTACAGATGATTGACCACAGGACTGTCAAAAATTGTGGTGTATCGTGACTTTATTCCCCTTCACTAAATTGGGTTTGGGTGTGGCCAGTGCGTGACATATCCGGCCCACAGGCTGTGAGTTTGACAGCCCTGGTCTACCATATAAACTAGCCCTTCAACATTTTGAACCTGGATGACCCTTGAAATATTTTTCAGAAAACTTTTGTACATTCAGGATCAAATATAAGCCCAAAGTTACAAAAATATTATATTTTTTTCACATATAGGCATGCATATGTGCCTTAATAATGAATGAAATGTACCTCTTTAATGTGAAAGCAGTGCTTGTTTTATGCTGCAGAAATAGTCAATTTTAGGCCAAACATAGTCAATTTTAGGCACACATAGATTTCAACTGAAATTGCTTTTGATGCTTCTTAAATAAAAAGATTGCTTACAGGTGGAAGAAGTTGAAAACTACAACAAAATGTTCAGTGTCTTCTGGTGAATGGCAGGGTACTTTTTCATGAAAATTAAGAACTTGTCCATGGTTAAATCAATGAAACTCAGCTTGAGTGTTTGATCAGACTGCAGCTGACAAAGTTAATTTCTCTTTCTTCAAAGTGAAGTTCACAGGTTGAGCAGAAGATTCAGAGAAAGATCCCTCCCCCATACATTTGTGTTGAAAGGAAGGAAAACTACTGATCAATTTCATCCTTCAGTATTTTCAGGTGCCTTCCAACTATATTTGAGATTATCTGATATCCTTCTTCCTTCTCAAGACTAAGCATCATTGGAAACATTTCAATATTTACTTTTGCAACATATTCACCTTTCTTTTATATCCAAGAATCTCATTACTTGAAGTCAAAACATTTTCTCCAGTGCCTTACATAGACATGTTCTGTTTGCTCGTGTGATGAAAGATATCTGCTAAATATGCTAGTTTCTGCAACCATTTTCAAAGCAGTAGGGAAAAAGTGGAATTCTAGTTTCTGAAAATACCTTTCCAGTTCTGCCTTCAGCTTAAACACCTTGTTGAGAACTCCGCCAAAACACCTTATTTCTGTGTATAACAGGAGATGTATGTGCTCTTTGTCCAGGTTTTCATCCATTAAAAAAAAAAACTATACTTGAGTGAACTGGTCTTTCTTTAATAAAGTTAACTATTTTATAGCATCATCAAGAACTTTTTTTCATTTCATCTCCATCACCTGTCTGTGAAGAAAGCACTGAGTTGGGACATCAATATTTTTTTTCTTACAAGACTAGATGCAATGACAGTAATTGCTCCTACTTTTTTTAAGACCCTTATTTCTAAATGATGCTCAGTATAAGAGATTTTTAAAATATCACATGGATTTATAAGCCACAGCATTTCCTCAAAGAGATAACAAACAATGATATTAAAAGTTGTACGGTTATCCATGAACATTATTTCAGTATGTTTTTCAACATTAAAATTATGTACAGCAAAATAAGATCCTTACAAAATTTAAACTTTAAATTATTTTTCAAGAAAAAAAAACAGTGTTTGATTTGTGGCATAAAAAAAATCAAAATTGTACAGAAACAAGTAAAGCTCTAATATCTTATTGGTTTGTCTGAGGCAATTATCATATTCAAGTTCTACGCTAGATTTTTCTATACATTTATGAAACATCAGCAAAAGTGTACAAATTAATTTAAATAATGTGCATATTACAACTAGATTTATAACTGTACAATATTTCATCTTAAAGGATTATGATCTCTGTCTTTGCATTTCCAAGTCTAATTCTAGATATAAAGGTTTCTAGCTTTTTATGTTGAAATTCTAATTTATTTTGGTGCCTAGAGTGCCTGGAATCAGTACATCAATTTTCTACTGCAAACAAAGTTTGCTCTAGCTGATAAAATTGTTAACTAAAGCAATTGTCTCAATAATTGTTAAGTAATTTAGTAATCATGCTTCTAACTGAGGTAAACTATTGATCCAATTCTGGACTATTATGAATAACGGTTGGGCTTGTTCACATCTGCCCCAAACCATAAATTCCAGTTTTTCCCAGTCTAAGTAAATTATCAGAATCAGGCACTAGCTCTTAGAGAGTTAATTTTATAATTAGCTCATGTGGAGAATGTATCTTGGGTTTTCTAAAAATTAATTGTCTAATCATGTTTAGATTTCCATTTAAAAGGAATTATGACAGTCTTGTAACATTCATGTAATGCTTTGTATTGCTTATCTCCAGTCTTGGTAGAAGACAGTTCCCATTTGCTAATGTTTACAAATCACTCACTCTTCTCTGGAAGGCTTGCACAAGAATGTTTTCCCTTATCTGTGAAGGTCAGAACTGAAATAATATGGTATTCATTATTATCCTTGGCACAGCAGCATCTTCATTTATTATTAGGCCAAAGTCTTGTAATAGATGACTAAAGTGAGCCACTCCTAGTGATTTCCGTTTTTTCTACACCGGAACATGGTAGTCACTTATTCCTACCCATAGATATGGATAAATAGTACATATAGATATTCTGTTGGTCCATCTGCATTCCTAAAGCAAGGAACATTACTGAATTATAGCCTGTGTTATAGTGCTTTTGATTTGAAATTAGCATGATAGACTAATAAAGTGTCAAAATTAATATTCAGATTTTCCCAATAGGTTTCTTTTCTCACGAAAGAATCTGCTTTCTTCTTTTCCCATTCTCTTGTGTACTTTAAACTATTTTTTACGGTGTTTGGAGCTAACTACAATGCTGCACAGTAATACTGTCACTATTTTGATTCTATCCATTTATGTGCACATCCTCAGCTACCCAAGGGTATGATCTGAAAAAGTCCCATTGGTATGAAGACTACAAGAGAGAAAATTGCCTAATTAGGGTCATGAGTTCATGAAGTTCACACCTTCCCATGAGAATGACAATATTTTGAGAGAGAGGAAGTGATAAACATCAATATTTTTTCCTGTGACATTGAATGTTTCTGACATTGAAAGTTTTTGAGACTTTTAAAATATAGATTAAATGCATTTTAATATCTTAATTCTTCTTGTAAATTAATAATCTTGATTGTATTAGAAATATGGTAAATTAATGATAGATATATGTATTGCTAAATAATTCCAATATTTCTTAAAAAGAAAGAAGGAAGGAGGGGAAAAATAAGAGTGATTGGTAATATCTTCCTGTTCTTGCACACTAGGCCAGAGCTCTTATCAAGACATAAGAAAAATGGGAAGAGATTTTATTTATTTAAGTTAGGAACAGGAAAGTTTATGAGAAATGAGAAACTAGAAATTAGAAACAAAATGTCTGGAAAGAACACTAGGTATATGTACATTTCTGCCTTAAAGGCTGGAACAAGCGTGACTTAAGAAATTGCTTATTGAAAATGAAAGAAGATACAAAAGCTTTTCTGATGGGTTTTTAAAAATACTATATAAATGACATTGTATAATAGACATTGTCTAACTTCATGCATTGTGAGTAATAGACATTGGCTTATAGGGTCAATAATCCACAGGGATGGTAAATTTTCTACTTGAGAGAAACTCGATGCTAAGTTTGGTAAAATATAAATTATCAAGGCTATTATTTTCTAAGTTATATGGCTGTAAAAATTGTCAGAAAGCCTGAATGAGGAAAAAAAATACATTTTTAAACTATGGTTCAGGGCCAGATGAAGTAAAACTGGATTGTTCACAGAAAGCTAGCAATGAGGCTAATGTTTAATATTTGGACCATATAATATGAAAAGCAAGAGCAATTTGAGCATATACCCTGATTCCTATAAATACTGAATGCATTAGAGATTGACAGAAAACAAAGTGATCAGGCAGTATCACTGGGATACAAGCTTAAGTTTACAATGACTCAAATAACTGTTATTGACAGAAGTGAACTAATATTTCTCAGATCTTGAAGAAAGAAATAACTGAACAAAAATTGGTGTTACATATAGACTATTCAATGTCTTCAAAACTTAAATCTCAAATCCGTATTGATTTCATAATACCTATCCATCTCTAAGTTTGTTCATCTGAAAACAAAGTTAATGTAGAAATTGCAGCCTAATTGAAATATACATTTCCCAAAGGGGAAAAAAATATTATTTTGCTATGCAATGAAATAGTGATGGAATTCAATGCTTTCTATTGCAAATAATCTTTCCAGTAAAAAAAATGGTGCAAAAAGGTAAAGACCTTAATTTGATGTTGAACTACATTCCTAAAACACAGATTATGTTATTTCATGAAGAGCTTGGGATCTATCAATTCTGGGACAGGACAAGAACAATAATTTTACATAACTGGAAAAAAATCATCTGATTTTTAGGAACAGATTCAGAATGTGTGTTTATTATCTATTTTTGAGAAACCTCTGTGTTCAAAATAAGACAGTGAAGCAATATGTTTCTATAAGATATAGATTTAATGATAAACTAAACACTTAAATTGAGAATATATTACTATTTTTATTATATGGATCTCTTTTCTTTTTATATATATAATTTAGTTTTAAATTTTTGTCACAATTAACTTAAACCATATCTATATCTATCTATCTATCTATCTGTCTGTCTGTCTGTCTGTCTGTCTGTCTGTCTGTCTGTCTGTCTGTCTGTCT
>JANHFT010000262.1:71503-84175 GCA_032467955.1 Pseudoxenodon macrops | reverse complement strand
GTAGGAGTTGGTGGAGGAGGTGGAGGATGAGGAAGAGGAAGAGGAAGAGGAAGAGGAAAGAAGGAGGAGGAAAGGTGGAGGAGGAAAGAAGGACGAGGAGGAGGAGGAAAGGTGGAAGAGGAGGAGGAGGAAAGAAGGAGAAGGAAAGCAGGAGGAGGAAAGAAGGAGAAGGAAAGGAGGAAGAGGAAAGGAGGAGGAGGAGGAGGAAAGAAGGAGAAGGAAAGGAGAATAAGGAGAAGGAGGAAAGGAGGAGGAGGAAAGGAGGAGGAGGAGGAGGAAGAAGAGAAGGAGGAGGACTGTGAGCTTGGTTGTTTTCTTGCAGACATTTCATTACCCAACTAGGTAACATCATCAGTAGTACAAGGGAGTGGAATTTGTGGAGTGGAAGTGAGAGTGAAGTGGTAGGAGGGGAAGAGGAGGAGGGTGAGCAAGAGGAAGAGAAGAAAGAGGAAGGGAGAGGAAGAGGAGGAGGACTGTGGGGTCCCTGGTGCTCTCTGAACTTGGCTGTTTCCTTGCAGACGTTTCATTACCCAACTAGGTAACGTCATCAGTGCAAGAAGTCTGCGCCTGCCAGATCCAGGGACGATCAGTATGAGATGAACTCCATGATCGCCCTTCAATTCGGAGCATCTCGCTTGGCTGCAGGAGAGTCACAGCCTTGGGGGGGGGGCTTTTCCGTGACCTTCCAAAGAGGAAACCCCTCGAAGTCAGCCATCTTTCCCCATGAAGAAGGGGGCGTCCGGTCGGAATAGCCCCTCCGTGGCGCTGCAGACCTCGCTGGGAGGCCACCTACCTGAAGACCCCTCCACCAAGGAGGAGGGGCTGTTTTGGGGGAGGATCCCCTTTTTCCACGTCTGCCCCCCCCCCTTTTATGAAAATACTCACGGGGGCTTCGTCCCCAGGACCGAGGACATATAAGCTGACTTTCAGGTAGCCTCTGGCACCAACCGAGAAATCCTCTGGATCCGACAGCAGCAGCCATTTCCGGAGGAAGCAATGCCCTGCGGGGAGAGGAGGAGGAGGAGGAGGAGGAGGGGGAGACCTAAATCCCATTTATTCCCCACAATTCACCCACCTCATCGGATAAAATGGTCTGGTACAATGAAGGAATGATTGACAAATTCGTGCTCCTTTTTCCTTTCCGGAATTGAGGGACCCACCCCTAGAGCTCCGGGTCAGCGAATCATGCATCGCCCATATCAGGGGTCTCCAACTTTGGCAACTTTAAGACTTGCGGACTTCAACTCCCAGATTTCCTCAGCCAGCTTGCGGACTCCAACTCCCAGAATTCCTCAGCCAGCTTGCGGACTTCAACTCCCAGAATTCCTCAGCCAGCTTACGGACTTCAACTCCCAGAATTCCTCAGCCAGCTTACGGACTTCAACTCCCAGAATTCCTCAGCCAGCTTGCGGACTCCAACTCCCAGAATTCTGGGAGTTGAAGTCCACAAGTCTTAAAGTTGCCAAAGTTGGAGACCCCCTAGTCCATATAATAACAGTTTAAAAGGAGTCCTGGACTTACAACCATTTGTTTAGTGTCCTCGCAGGGTTGTCGTTGTGGGGAAAAGAAGAGGGGGAAGGAGGGATATGTATGTTCGCCACTTTGAGCTATTTGTAAATGTAACTAACTAACTAAATAAAGTAAAATATATAAATAGAGGTAGTCCTTGACTTACAACCACCATTGAGCTCGAGATTTCTGTCGCTAAGCGAGACGATTGTTCAGTGAGTTTTGCCCCATTTTGCCACCTTTCTCGCCCCAGTTGTTAAGTGAAACACTGAAGTTGTTCAATTATGAACACGGTTGTTAAGTGAATCTGGCTTTCCCCAGAAGGTCGCAAAAGGGGATCATGTGATCCTGGGACACCGCGACCGTCATAAATGTGAGTCGGTTGCCGAGCGCCAGAATTTTGATCACGTGACCACGGGGATGCTGGAATGGCTGTAAGTGTGGAAAAAGTCCCTTTTTGCAGTGCCGCCGTCACTGTGAACGGTCACTAAATGAGCTGTTGTAAGTCGAGGACTGCCTCTAAATGATTTGGAGGTCGTAACCCTCACTTGGAGTAGCAACCAATGCAGCCCCCAACAAGGGACTTTCTCCGTATTCTGCTCTGGGGGGGGAGAAATCCAAATTTTGTCACCCCTTTTTCCTTCCTCTTCTTTCTACACGTCTTTTCTCTCCACTTTTTCCTTCTGTTTGTATCCCTTGATCTTGTCGTAAACTGAAATAAGGAGGTTCCACCGCATTTTTCTCTTGCAACCCGCCCAGTTCCGCCAAAGATGAGCGTTCCCAATTCCCACTCACTGGGTTCCGCATAAATGGCTCCAACGTCCACCTGGAAGACATTAAACACGAGGGACCCTCAGGCCGCTGGACCTCACCCCTCCCCAGAAGCCCCCTCTGTCCTCAGCCCCAGGACTGACAGTCAGCCCCCTCCTGGTCAAGGGTCCAACACTGGAAGTTTGGAAGAAGAGACTGGACAACCATTTGTCTGAAATGGTCTAGTTTTTTCCTGCCCGTGCAGGGGGTTGGACTAGAAGACCTCCAAGGTCCCTTCCAATCATTCTATATTCTGCCACATTTCTGCAGATGAGGGGTGTGTGCGATTAATTGCTTTTTCTTTGTGAGGCACAACACGCAGGAGAGAGAGAGGGTGACAATTGTGCAGGACTCCTGGAGGCCCCGAGGCCTGTCCCAGAAAGTTGTTCTCCGTGATTCTTTGGAGGAACAAAAGAGCGGATTAGGGAGGAAATGGCTTACCCGGAATTCTCCGATGACAGAGTCCGTACGGAGAGAGCGAGAGTCAACAACCTGCAGGGGACACACACACACACACAAGTGAGCAACCTGCCCTAAGATGCCAGCTGATCTGCTGCCCCTCCAGGGTCTCCCCGCAGGTGGGCTTAGCATTTGGGCCGAGAGCCAAGGCCCCTTCTTCGCCTGCACCAAGATTTTGGCGAGCTTTCCGTGTCCTGCTACGAGCTCTGGTGAACTTCCAGCCAGGTTGGGCAGAGATTTCCCAAGATTGCAGGCATCTCACAAGGGCTTGCTGGCCTTGCAAAAGATGTCAGAGGGTCTGGAGGTGCTCAAGGGAGATGCTGGTGGGTCCCCCGTTCAAATAGTGCCGGGGAAAAGAGCAGAAAATGAGAAACGATGAGATCTAGCACCACCTTAGTTCATGAAAGCCAAACGGATGACTTTGGGCCAATCACCAGGAGACGGTGAGTTCTAGTCCTGCCTTAGGCCTGAGAGCCAGCTGGGTGACTTATCTAGTGTATCTAATCTGATTCTTTGTTCTTGCCAAGTTACTATTAACCCTTCTGGTATCAGCCATCTGAAATTCACTCCCTTTTTAATCAAGCATTTTGTCAGAAATTGATAAGCTCTTCTTATATCTCTCACTCTTCTTGGTATTTGTTTCAGTATCACAATTTCTTTAGTTTTGTGCTTTATTGGAGTATTTCTGGCTATTTGCAAACTCTGGTTTCTGACCGCTTTCTTGGCAAATCTGACATGTACTTCTCTGGGTAAATTATTTCTCATAGCATATCTTGTATGTACTCTGAATATTTCATCGATTTCATTCAAAACCTTCTCTTTCTGTTGCATCATTGGTTCTGCTAATATCTCTGCAACCACATCTGGCAAATTTCCCCCTTTCACTTCTTCAATATTTTGAAAGTGCAAATAATAGTCAGCCTTGTCCATCTCCAGTGTAATTATCGCCTTTTCCTGAATTCTTCCAACCACCATAGTGTTTACATTAATCTCCTCCACTCCTTTTTCCAAATGCTCACTTTTTTCTTCCACCTTTGAATTCTCTTTTCTGATTTCTCCACCATCTCTTCCAATTTCCCCACTTTCTCACTTACTTTGCCTATTTCTGCTTTTAAATCCAAATTGATTGTTTGTAGCATATTTTTAAGTTCCTGTTGTGCTGTCATCTCTGCCGTCTTCTGTGTTGGGTTAGCTGTTATTGGTAGGTGTGGTGTCGTCTTCTTACTCATTTTTTGAGAACAGCAATTTATAATCCAAATCAATCATTATTTATAAATCCAATCAGCAAAGCCTGATGTCAACCCCCAAAAATTAAAAAGGAAAAGAGAAGCACTAATAAAAATAGAAGTAAAAATTTCACATAAAATCAAATAAGTAAAAATAAAAAGCCCAAAGAATCCAAAAAGTCGAAAAATAAACCACCACACTCTATTCCCAAAAAAAGAGGGAGAGAAAAATGAACACTACAGGTAAAAATAAAGATCAAGCAAAGTTTATAATCCAAATGTCAAAAAGAAAATAATTTTTTTTCTTCAGGTTCTTGATACCCTAATCCAATGTAGTCCAACAATAAAAAAAAAAACATAGAGGAGGAATAGAGACCCCCAATAATAAAACAAGAAAAAAGAAGAAAAAGACAAAAAAGGATATTTATATATATAAATGTCCTAGAACTTTAAAAAAAAATTAAACAGTATTAACTCTAATAAAATAAAAAGCCAAAAAAGCAAAAGTTAGTTCCTTTAATTTAGAACCTGTAAAATATATAGTCCATTTGTAAAAAAAAGTACCCAGTGTACTTTACATTTTTTATCTCTTTTCCTTTACTCTCACCAGTTAAAAAAAGAAATCTCCACAACTCAAAAACAGTTCTCACTTCAAAGGCACTTTCTTGTAGCAAACACTCAAAAATTGTTTTGACTAGCTATAGTCTCTTATCTATTTAATCACTGCCCAAGGTCATGAAGTATTCTTTGGTCACTAGGTGACGATACAAATACTTTCCCCCAAAAAGAGTAAATTTAACTTTCTAATCATTTATTTAAATTCACAAGTTTTTAGACAAGCCAAAATAAGTAAAAAAAAATTTTAGACAGATTCCAACCTGTTTCCAATCTGTTCCCAGTTTCCAATTCCACAAAAAAAGTTTTTTAAATTGAAATTTAGCAGACTCTTTTAATCACCGCTATTTTAAACGAGTCGGCAGATTTTTTCTGCTCCACCTCGCACTTTTCTGATTAGTTTTTCAAACTTCAATTTTACAAGAGAACCCCTTAAAAAATAGAAATCCCTGTACCCAAGACAAGTTTCAAAAATTTATCTCACCCAAAGCTTCACCCACTTTTCTTTTCTCTTTTCAGGTAGCCGCCTCCAGCTTTGACAGCACAATGGCTGCCGTCTGGGCTTTTCTCTGGTGCTTAAGGAAAATTGCGTTTTCCCTATCCATGCCAGCTTCTGCTCCAGTTCCTCACCTTCCCTCCAGGAAGGATCTGGGTCCTGGGACCCCTGAAAACAGCTGGATCCAGAGGGTTCTCTCGGAGCTCCGAGATTTCACCTCTGCAACACTTTGGTGCTGGATCCTCCTCCCCTGCACACAAAAGCAGCCATTTTGAGGCACATAAAATTTATGTGCCATAAATTTTCTGTGCCTCATAATGGCTGCTTGTATATGTGCAGATTGGTGCAAGCTTTGCAAGATTTTGTGTTTCTTTAGTGAGCGTGAATCACTACAGAAATAAACACAGAAAATCTTGCAAAACTTGCACCAACCTGCAGATATACAAGCAGCCAACACAAATAAAACCTTTCCTAAAAACAATAAAATGTCTGTAATTTTTTTCCTATAATCAAGTCCAAACCACAATATTGTTTTATTTCTTTTGCAGTTAGTTTTATTTAATAGGATGAAGAAGAGGCAACAATGTTTGACAGATTTCTACACCAAGAAACCAAGGCAGGAACAATCAGCTGTTCCAAAACAGTCACCAGAACAAGGACCAGCACCACAAGCACCACCAGCACCAGCACCACAAGCACCACCAGCACACTGCTTCTATCACTTGAAGTCAGAGAAAGCAGCAAGTCTTCTAAAACTTCCTGACTGATGGAGTTTGCAGCAATACAGAAACTTCAAGGAGAAGTATGATGTCCTGGCAGTGTCAGACAAAAAGTTAGGTTGTGAGTACTGTGAAAACATGGGTTCCCATTAGAGAAAGGTGTTCAATGTTTCCAGAGAATGAAAAAAATTCCAGATTGTGGCAACAGGGACAAATAAGGAGGTGCAGCAAGCATCTCTCAAGAAATAAATGAAGGAACATTTTAAATCAAAATTACACACCATTTGCAGAGAAAACATTAAACAATGGGAGCAGGATGCTATAACAAAATCAGTAGATAAGTCAGGTGAACAACATTTTCTTACCACTAGAATAGTATTTATTACAGTTTACAATCTGGCACAGAGTTGTAGACCATTCTTAGACATTGAAGGACAGGTAGATTTTCTAACTGCAATTGGAGTAAATCTGGGAGTAGACTTGCATTCATGGAGCTCTGCAGTGAAAATAGTTGGTCTCATTGCAAATGACATTAAAACCACCATGTTTACCAGCATTATTGCTAAGAATCTGAAAGTGTGTTTGATCATTCAAGAAGCCTCAATGCTATCAATGAAAGCAGTCATGATAGTTTTTATAAAAGTTGAGGATTCAGAATGCCCAACAACCATTTTCGTTGAACTGGTGGAATTGGACAAACAACATGCGGAGACCATATGTTCTTCAGTGATGGGAAGCTTACATACAGTTGGGTTTACCATGGAATATCTGCGAAAGCATTTAATAGCATTCTGCTCCAATGGTGCCAGTATTATGCTTGGGAGAAAATCTGGAGTCAGCACCAGAATAGCTAAAGAGTTCCCAAACATTGTAATCTGACACTGCTTGAACCATCACCTCCAACTTATGCTGGATGATTCCATAAAGGACATCAAACAACTGAACCACTTCAAAGTATTCCTTGACAAGATACACACCACTTTTCATAAATTCTGCAAGAGCCAGACAGAACTTTTCAAAAACTCTGAACAACTTTCAGAGGCGGAAAGAGTTTTTTTCAAAAATGAACCTCATACGTTCAGAACAAGGAACCCACCTAACTATTCAAAACCATAGCAATTTGCTGACAATAAGCATTATTGGCATGCCTGTAACAAAATGGGACCCAATGCCTTCAATCAGAAAGTCGGTCAGAGCAGACCATCGCTCAGCCGATGATCCACAAATTAAGACTAAGAAAAGTGCAACTGAGGAAGCCAAAAACAAAAGAATGATGTGGAAACATCTTCAACCAGAAAAGCAATAACACAAGTAAGTACTTGAGTGTATCTCTTTGATTGTGTTATTCTTATGTAAGGTGTAAGTGCATGCAATTAAAGTCTTCCTTTCTGTATCTCTTCTTTGTGCAGGTCCTTGGAGCAAGATGGTCAGTTGGTGGGGTTGAAGACCAACAGGACAGTCATCTTCCTTCTGTAAGTAGCTTTTTTATTGTTTTGTGTACTTTTAAAATTCTTATTTAAGTAGTAAGTGCACAAAATAATAAATTTCCTTTTTTTATTTCTTCTTTTTGTAGGTCATTCATTGGGGCAAAGAATTCAGTGACATCGACTTGACTACTCCCACTTGGCCACATGACCGACAAGCCACTCCCACAAAATTTAGCCACACCCACAAAATAAACCACACCCACAGAACTGGTAGTAAAAAAAATTAGAACCCACCCCTGGTATCATGATGTTTTTTCCCTTCATGGAGCTGGGGGGGGGGATGGACCTGCACATGATGCATTCGGCCTGCTGGATGCCAGTTTGACACCCCTATTATAACTGTTACTGTATGGAATTTGGTGGTGTTACAATCCAACATTTTTACAGCTTCCAAGAGGGAAAATATGTGCCATGCTACTTTTCACTCCCATTTTACCCCTTATCTATTCTGGGGCATGACAGGAATGCTGTCCAGAAAGATTATTCAGATATACAGAAACATCTTTTTCTGCTAATTAAAAAAAACTGATGCCTGGAAGAAGCTCAGCCATCTACCATGTTGGGTGAAGCAGGAGTGGATGATACAAACCTGGTACTGTCAGTAAGCTAGTTCACATAGCTGGTTCCGCACCAACTATTCCTACTCATGAAGAGATGGCAGGTGAGTCTGGAATTTAGAATAAGCACTAGTACCTGCCAGTCTATTGCTTTTGCAGGCTGGTGAATGAACATTTGGGCAAGCAGGTGGGCGCAAGGCTTAGGGTTTCGGTCCTAATCTTTGCAAGGGAATTCTTGAAAACTTGGTATTCAGAAAAGTCAGCCATCAACAGGCACATAGAAATAAAACATTTCTATGTGCCTGTTGATGGCACATAAAACAGACCATTGGAAAGAAATGATAATTTAAAAAGTTAAAAAGGAAGCAGAGAGACCAATTTTTTCATTTTTGTTATCTATTTTATTAGGCTTTTGACCTCACTCAACATCAGATGCATAGAAGCTATAGAATGCAATGCAGTCTTTATGGAACATAATTATTCTTCTTATTGATGTTTCATGCAACATAAATACCACAATCTCTTGACCCTTTAAAATTGTGTTTATTTGTCCTAAGAGTGTAAGGTTGTGGTCTTTAACAAATTCTCTCCCCCCACCATTCCCAATACTTGTGAAAATTCTTAAGTCAAAGACTGAGCCATTTAGCATGAAAAAGCCTCAGATCTCTTCATAGCTAAAGATTACCTGGGTGAAAGGAAGAAAAATCAAATAATCATTCATTAGAAATTAGAAGGTTCAGGAAGTTATTGGTTTTCAGCTGTTACAAAGTCATGCTTCTCCTGGTCTGATAGGCTATTTCATTTCCCAAACAAATTATGAAGTAATCCACTTCACTTCAGACGTTGGGCCAAAAGAGAAAATATTATTCCCATTAGATAAACCATACAGCAGTAGTATACAAATAATAGCTATTCTATATTTGGTTGTTTAAACTCTGCCTACATTCCAAAATCTATTGCATTTCTGTTGCTATGTAGAGAATCCCCATTTTCAAAGGTCAGGTTATTCCCTCGTTCTGCAAAAATGAATACCTGTCTGTCATGGTTCATTTTGACATTGCTTAAGATCATCCAAAATGCAGCTTTTGGACAGGCCTCTCCTCAGGGCTTCAGACATGCCTCTTATGACGTCATCATCCCAAGGAAGCTGTCTCCCAAATATGGGCAAGAAGAACGCCAGGATGTGAGCTACCTCCTGCACATTGAAGGAAATCCCCATGTGGTATTTCTCAGGCAAAGAAGGAGCTTCATCCCTAAGGTCTTTCCTGTCTTCACCTATGATACAGCAGGAGATCTCCAAGTGGATCATCCTTTTATCAAGGATGACTGTTTCTACCATGGATTTATACAGAGAAAGTCCTCTTCTCGAGTCACCCTCAGTACATGTTCAGGAGGACTGAGAGGTCTCTTGCAAATGGAAAATAAGACCTATGAAATTGAACCAGTCCAGGAATCTTCTACCTTTCAACACGTGGTGTTTCGGTTAGAAGTAGAGGAAGGGGCTCTACGAATGACTTGTGGAGTTGGAAAGGAAGAGCAGAGGCATCAAGAGGACATAATTCATGAAACAGAGAATCTTGGAAGCAAAGAAGTATTTGGAAAATCCTGGTGGCCACATACGAGATATGTTAAGGTGGCAATTGTGATTGATCATGAACGATATTTGAAGTTTCACAGAAATGAATCTTTTATTACCTTGCAAGTTCTAGATATTGTCCACACTGCAAATTCATTATATAATTCACTTTCTGTTCATATATCAATAACAGGCTTAGTGATCTGGTCACAAAAAAATCTCATAAACATTAGCCATACAGCAGATGTCACACTTTTATCATTTAATGAATGGAGAACAAAACATTTACATAATATTTTAAAGAACGATGTTGCTCACTTATTTGCTTATAAAGATTTTGGGATATCAGTAGGACTTGCATATGTAGGCACTATATGTAACAATTACTTGGCTAGTGCTATTGAATCCTATAGAACCCCCAGTTTGTTTTATATATCATACATATTTACCCATGAAATGGGCCATGTCCTTGGAATGCAGCATGATGAAAAATATTGCCATTGTGAAAGGAGTGAATGCATTATGGCACCCTATGCAGCAGACACTGATCAATTTAGTAACTGCAGTTACAAGGATTATTTCCACTATAGGAACACTGGCTGTTTATTTGTCCCACCAGACACTAACACAACATTTAAGTTTAAATCTTGTGGTAACAAAAGAGTGGAAAAGGGAGAGCAGTGTGACTGTGGGTCAAAAACACAATGCAAATCAGATCGCTGCTGTCAAGCTAATTGTATGTTGCGCCCTGCAGCTGTTTGTGCCTTTGGACTGTGCTGTGCTAACTGCCAATATCGTCCACGTGGAACTGTTTGCAGAGAGAAGATTAGCAGTTGTGATCTCCCTGAATATTGCAATGGGACTTCAGAGCACTGTCCACAAGATATGCATGTGCAAGATGGTGCCTCGTGCAATGATGGCGTGTATTGTTATCATGGGAGCTGCACAACTCACGATATGCAATGCAAAATGATATTCGGTAGTGGAGCAACAGTCGCTTCTGAAGTTTGCTTCGGAGAAGTGAATAATAAAGGTGATCGCTTTGGCAACTGTGGCCTTAAACATGGGATTTACAAGAAATGCAATACTGGGGAGAGCCTGTGTGGTCGTATCCAGTGTAAAAATATGCAAATGCCTTCTTTGGAGGATCACACTACCATAATTCATACTTCCACTGGATTTGATGATTGCTGGGGCACTGACTACCACACTGGGGTGAAGGTAAAAGATATTGGAGCAGTGAGAGACGGTACTCCTTGTGGCAATAATATGTTGTGCATTGAGGGTAGTTGTGTCAATGTGTCCATTCTGAAATATGACTGTAATGTCACAATGTGCCACAATCAGGGAATATGTAACACTCTCAAACACTGTCACTGTGATATTGGTTGGGCCCCTCCAGACTGCAGAAATAGAGGCTATGGAGGTAGCATAGACAGTGGGCCACCTCCAGTTTCAGTACAGACTAAAGCTAATATGAAAACCTCAGCTGTAGCTGTAATACTCTCTGCTTTTTGTTTCATAATTGTTTCTGCTGGCCTGGTTATCTGGTTCAAGGATGGACTAAGAATTCGATTTGGAAAATTTCAGGGAAGAGTCCATGCTACGAAATCTAAAGATGAAGGAACACCAGTAAAACTCATGCATGCTTAGAATGCACAATGCATCCAGTATAATCGCAAGAATTAACAGTCAATTTAAAAATAAGTGTTCTGGAATTTCAATGTATTAAATTAAATTGTTTTAATTTTGTGGCTTAAAACTCCAGGTTCATGTTTGGGAGGAAGAGTTAATTCACTATGTCCCAAATTACCGGTACTAGCTCCTATCAACATGCAGAAAGCTGTACTAGCAAGAAGGCTCAATTAAAATCCATCAGCTCTTTTACTATTTCTTCATTTTCTGCTAGAATATTTTTGTTCTCCCTACGAACTAGTCCGGTCAGTCACAATAGTAGATTAAACCTGTTCTCTTGCTGAAAATCAGAACATTTCTTTCTAGGATCATTCAAATAATAGAGAATCTCAGGTATTCTTTAAACAAGCAAGGTCTCTTGCCTGTATTGTCCCAGTTATGGATTGTTTCCAACTTTCCATACAACTTTCCAAATGGGTGTGTGCTCAAATGAGCGTTGACTATCGCCAGGGCTTATGATCTACGCTCTCTTGCCAGGCCTGGGCAGATCACCACACACTACACAAGGAGTGCAGCCACCACTGCAGCATGGGCTACCCGTGCTACACTGGAGGAGATCTGCAGGGCGGCTACTTGGTTGTCCCCATCGCAGTTTGTCAAACACTATAAGCTAGACATGTATGCCTCAGCAGAAGTGGCATTTGGCCACAGGGTGCTCCAGAGAGTCCTAGATGAGAACGAAACTTGGCCCAGACATAGGCCCACCCTTACGGACTGCCAAGCTTTGGTATGTCCCAATCCTGGATGCTATCTCCACCATATGGAGAAGGGGCATTGGTCTTACCTGATATGCTCCTTCTTGTGAAGTGGAGATAGCATCCAGCCCCACCCTTAGGTCAGTCTGCCCCAATTTTTTTCTTTTTTGACACCTTTACATAATGACATCGTAGCAACATTATCAGCACTGACACGAGGAGGCTGTTGCTTCATCTTTGTAAAAAAGCTGGGTTTCCATGGCAATGGAGACGGGATGTTGAAGCTTTAACAGACTCAGTCCAATCAGCTGACAGACTAGTTCTACCCAATCCTGGATGCGACCTCCACTTCATGAGAAGGAGCGTACCAGGTAAGACCAATGCCCCTTTCCCCTTTCTCACTATCAATCTCTCCGCCTTTTTAGGCTTTCTAATTGGAAAATTCGGGCTTCAGGAACAGAGCCGCATTCCTTCACTCCCATGCACACTGACGTCACCTCCGGAAGTCTCTGCTAGAATATTTTTGTTCTCCGTACAAACTAGTCCAGTCAGTCATAATAGTAGATTAAACCTGTTCTTCTCTTGCTGAAAATCAGAACATTTCTTTCTAGGATCATTCAAATAATAGAGCATTGCAGGTATTCTTCAAACAAGCAAGGTCTCTGGCCTGTATTGGCCCATTTATGGATTGTTTCCAACTTTCCTGTAAGGGGTATGTGCTCAAGTTCAAAACTTAGTATTGTCTATTCTTTGGCTGTCAGTTTTTGTTCCTGCTCTATTAAGCTCCACCCATATTCCAAAGAATTCCATGTATTGTTGCTATGGTCA
>JANHFT010000262.1:55825-67873 GCA_032467955.1 Pseudoxenodon macrops | reverse complement strand
TTTGAGGGTAGGAGTTGAAACAATTTATGTCCAGGATGCGAGAGGTCAGTAAATATTTTCACGGCCCTCTTTTTGACCCATGCAGTGTACAGGACTTCAATGTAATATCCATCTTTAATTTGTTCAATTTATTTAAAGTTCTATTCCTCTTTAACACCAAATTTAATCCATTCACATTTATTGATATTGCTTTAATTTTGTCTTCCACGTTTTACTTGTTACTTTTTTTATCTAGTCTCTTTTATATCTCTTTGGTCCTTTGCCTCTTTCGCTCTTGCCCCTTCTCTCATTGCTCTTTCCTCTTCTTCTTTTGTTTTTTCTCCTTTCTCCTTTGCATCTCCCTATTGGTATCCTGTCCCTCTTGCCTCTGCCAGTTTTCCATCATCCAGTGGTCCCCAAAATTGTTCATAAAATGTTGTTGCTTTTTCAATGGAATCTAATCTATGTCTCTGCTCTTGCCATGTCACCAATATTCCTTCTGGTATTAACCATCTAAAACGCACTCCTTTTATAATTAATAGTTTTATTAAAAAATGGTATTCTCTTCTCAAATCTCTGACTCTTCTGGGCATTTGTCTCAATACCATTATCTCTTTGTCTTTATGTTTCAGTGCAGTGTTTCTGGTTATTTGTAGTATGTCTGTCTTTATTGCTTTCTTTGTAAATCTTACATGGACTTCTCTCGGTAGTTTGTTTCTCATTGCATATCTTGTGTGAACTCTGAAGGCCTCATCTATCTCATTTAATATCTTCTCTCTGCATTGTTCCATCAATTCTGCCAACACCTCTGGCAAATTTTCACTTTTCTCTTCCTCTATATTTTGAAATCTCAAACAAAAATCAGATCTCTCTATCTCCAGGGAAATAATTGTTTGCTCTTGGTTTTTGTCCACTGATGTAAATTTTTCCTCTAATTCTTTCACTTTCTTCTCTGTCATCTCTGCTTTTTCTTCTACTTTTTGAATTCTTTCTTCGTTTTTCACAATCATCTCCTTTACTTCCTTTAAATCTTCTTTCAAATCATCATGGAGTGACTGTATAAGAGTTTTTAGATCCATAGTCTCTGATGTTTTTGATGATTCTGTTGTAGAAGGACTTGCTGTTGAATGCAGATGTGCTGTACATTTCTTCAATGCTTAGCATTCTAAATCCCAAATTTGTAATCCATTAATGATTCTTATCTATAATCCAAATGTCTAATTTACCCAATGGGTCAATTAGAACAGGTAAAAAGAAGAAGAAGCAAAAAGCAAACAAAATACCAGACAGAAAAAAACCATGAAAATTAGAAAGTTTCCCAAACCAACTCCCAAAAACTCCAAAAGTGACCAATCCCCTCTTAACTAAAAAGGGGAAATAACAAAAAATAGAAAATCAAGAGGCACAAAGAAAAAAGAAAGAAGAGAAAAATCAATAAATAACCACAGATAGCTTCAGGCTCTTCTTGCCTAAATCCAAATTTAAAACGAACCACAAAAATCCCCCACCCACTTATTCAAAAATAAAAAAATAACTGAGCAAGAGTCCAGAGTATTCTATCCATTCTGTGAAAAAGGCCAAACAAAAATCCAGCTCTTGTAGAGAAAAAGCAAACAATTCTAAAACCTCCACTCCAGAGCCAAGTATTTCAAAGGGTTCAAAGAAGCTCCAAGTAAAAATACAAAAATACAAAATAAAAGATAAACTCAAATAACACCAAGTTCAGTTCCACAGCTCTTCTCTTATCAGCACCTTCAATATTGTCAAGGTCAGTTAGTTTATATGCAATCCAAAATCTCTTTAAGGTGTTCCCTTTCTTGCCACTAGATGGCTCTGCAGTATAACCAAACTATATCTTTTATATTTTCAGCCCTTTCAGTTTAAAATCATTATTGTATCTTTTCACCTCCTTAAAAACATCAATGAAATCTTCATTTCCAAACCACTCTTTCAAATCAAGTTTCAGTCCTTTTCAATTCATTTCATTTCAGATACAAAAGCAAAACAAAACAAACTTCTTTTCTTCTGGGCTTAGCTTTCTTCTCTGCTTCAATACAGAGCAGAGAGCCGGTATACCCCCCACTCTCCTTCCTCGTTTTAACCCTTTCCCCTCTTTATTTGTTATTTCAAGTGGGCATGAAAGGAAAACTTCAATTTCGAAAATAGGTTCTCACCCAGACGATGTACTTTCTTTCATTTCTCCCACTTCATTGCAGCCGACTCAGCTTCTTAGCAGCTCAATGGTTACTTTCCCTGATGAGAAGTTACCCTTGATCAACCTGAGAAATTGCAGATTCCCTGAGTTGGTCAATCTGTGCTTCTCTTATTCAACGTCCCTACAAGACGTCTTAGGTCAATTAAGACCCCCGATCACCTGGGATATCAGCTGTTTTCTCAGAGCCCTGAAAAAACATGCTGTATCACTGGGACGCCAGGCCCAGAGGGGTTACCAGCGGAACCATATAAAGTATCTCAAGTTGTAATAAGTAATATAATGTTGGAACTATTCAATGAATTTTTTAATAAATACAAAGATCTCAAACTCATGGACAGAGGCAGATGTTACAGTTATACCTAAAGAAGATTCAGATTTACAACATGTTAAAAGCTATAGACCAATCTCATTGCTGAATGTCGATTATAATTTTTTTGCTTCAATAATAGTGAATAGATTAAAGAGATTGTTAAATCAATTTATTCATATGGATCAAAATGGATTTTTACCTAAGAGGCAAATAAGAGAAATTTAAGAATAATTTTGAACACAAGTCACCCCCTCCCTAAAATAAAAATAATAATAATCCCAGAGTTAGAAAGCAAATTCTGTTAATAAAGAAGCCTGACTAGGTCTGGCATTGTATTCCATGTTTGATTCCCAAGCTCCACCCACATTCCCAAGCTCCACCCACATCCCATTTACAGTTGCCTGGTATAGAATCCTCTTCGTCTTTGTGGAGGACATTTTGTTTACAGCCTTATAAACTTGTTCCTAGATTCTCATCAGTTGCTGGTGGCTTCCTGCTCTGAGTTGAGATGTCAGAAAATGTATTTTGTATTTTAAGGGATTCCTTTTTTTGTCAGAGAGTATGAATATTCATCTTCCCTGGCTGTTGGTGACATTCCTGATGAATTTCCAGACTGATACTACCTCTCAGAAACTTCCTTGGAACTTTCTTTATGCTTCTTATGAAATAACCACCCCAAAGTCATTAACGTTCAAATTTGGACAGCAGAAATACAAAAATATGACCTATTTGTTTCAAATTGAGGGGAGGAATCTTGTAATCCACCTTAGGCAGAAAAGAGGCTTAATCCCCAAGCATCTGCCCATCTTCACTTATAGTAAGGATGGGGATCTCCAGCTAGATTATCCATTCTTCAGGGATGACTGTTACTACGCTGGTGTTGTAGAGAGTGAGCCCTTCTCTCTGGCCATCATCAGCACTTGCTCTGGAGGACTCAGGGGCCTACTGCAATTTAAAGATAAGATTTATGAAATAGAGCCACTTCCAGACTCTCATACATTTCAACATGTAGTCTTTCGATTAGAAGAAAAAGTGGGAGTCATTCCAATGAGGTGCGGCCTAACACAGGAAGAGCAAAGACATCAAGAAGCCATGATCCAAAATTTTGACAAAAAACCAGACAAAAGTATGTCTAAAGCAAACTGGTGGTCACACGAGAGGTATGCAGAGATTGCTATTGTGGTAGATCATGAACGGTTTTTGAAATTTGGCAAAAATGAAACTCTTACTGCTATAAATATTTTGGATATCTTCTACATTGCAAACATACTGTATGAGCCTCTTTCTGTTCATTTGTCGATTGCTGGACTAGAAATATGGTCAGAAAGAAATCTTATATCAATTCATGATGACATCATTAAAACACTTGACGAATTCACTGTTTGGAGAAGAGACTCATTACTTGCTCATTTACCAAATGATGCTGGTCACTTATTTATATTTAAGAATTTCGGTCGTACAGTAGGATTAGCATTCTTAGGAATGATTTGTGATGATAACACTGGATCAGCTGTTGAATCATATATTACTTCCAGTTTGTACCGTATTTCTAACACATTTATCCATGAACTAGGACATAATCTTGGCATGCAGCATGACACAAAATACTGTGTGTGTGATCGAGCAAAATGCATTATGGCCGCAGCACAAGTAATAACTGATAAGTTTAGCAACTGCAGTTATATAGATTACTTCAATCAAAGAAATGTGAACTGTTTGTTAATTCCACCAGATCCTAATAAAATATTTAAATTCAAATTCTGCGGCAACAAAGTAGTAGATAATGGAGAGCAATGTGACTGCGGCACCAAAACTGAATGCAAGTTGGATCCATGTTGTCAATCTAACTGTAAGTTACATTTAGGGGCCACTTGTGCTTTTGGACAGTGTTGTACCAAGTGTCAGTATGAAGTTGCTGGAACAGTCTGCCGAAATAAGACAAGCAGTTGTGATCTCCCCGAGTACTGCAATGGAGTTTCTGACAGGTGTCCTGAAGATGTTTATGTTCAAGATGGTGCCCCATGCAATGATGGTGCATATTGTTATAATGGGAATTGCAATACTCATGATAGGCAATGCAAAGCAATCTTTGGCAGCAAAGCAACAGTTGCTTCAGAAGTTTGCTTTCGAGAAATGAATACTCAAGGTGATCGGTTTGGCAACTGTGGCCTTATACATGGAATTTATAACAAATGTATATCTAAGAATATTCTATGCGGTCGTATCCAGTGTGAAAATGTGGAAAGCTTGCCCTCTTTGAAGGATCACACCACCTTAGTTCAAACTTCCAAGGGCAATAAACAATGCTGGGGAACTGATTACCACAGTGGGATGAAGATCATCGATATTGGAGCAGTGAGAGATGGTACTCCTTGTGGCAATGGCATGATGTGTATTAACAGGGAGTGTGTTAATGTATCCCTCTTGAGATATGATTGTAATGTCACAAAGTGCCATAATCATGGAATATGCAACAATTTCAAGCATTGTCACTGTGAGCAAGGTTGGGCTCCCCCAGATTGCCGAGAGAAAGGCAATGGTGGCAGTATTGACAGTGGCCCGCCACCTCTGTATGAACGTGAGAGACTTCATTCCAAAATGAAAATTATCTTAGCAATTGTATTTCCTCTTTCTGCACTTTTCCTTTCTGGTGCCTATTTTAGGAAACAAATTATACATAGGATCGGAGAGTCTGAGGGGAGATTTAGTCAGCAGAACTGAAAAGTGGAAAAAAGCTCTTAGTAAGTCACAGAAATGAACCAGGGTTCATGCGTCAAATCTTTAACAAGGTAATATTGGATAATATTGAGCAAGAGGGACTGGTATCTTGTTCAGTAGCCATTAGCGTCTGTAGGGATGCCAACAGAGGTCAGACTGATGTTACCAGCATGGTACAGCTATGATTCAACAGTGGTCCTTTTCTATGTGAATTGTGAAGTTGTGTGTCTGCCTCAAAAGGGCCTAGCTTGCAGTGGCACATTGCAATGTTGCTTTTGTCATTCTGGTGAAAGCAGCAACTTCCTGTTTCTTGCCATTTAATTTGCCAATAACTTTATTCTCCTTTCAAATGCCCATTCTTTGTAGAATGTTTTGTCCCACAGCTTTTGTTCCCAGTTTGGATCTGACTTTCAAAAAAGGCTGTTAAAAAAGCATTTTAGTGAAATACATGTGACTTCAAAGGTAATGGCTCCTGTATGCAGCTAATATGGGCAAGGACATGCACTTATGCAGTTGCATGGAAGATGTTATGGCCCTTTTCTTTGCTGCTCTGAACCTGCTGGACTTCTATGTTTGAAAACGTCCTCTCTCTGTGTTCAGTCCAATGAGGTGAAGAAGTCACAACTTTGGTGTGCAAAACTCTCATTGTTTTGTGATGTAACTGCTGGATAAACATGCAGGAAAGATCAGAGCTGGGTGGGAGACATGTTTCCTTACATTATCCTGGGAATTCAGCAGCCTTGTCTCTGCCAGCACATGAATTAATAGAGAACACTGAGATCCATCATGAAATAATCCATTTCGATTCATTTTTTGAGATTTTAGAAGATGTCCTGTCAGATAGTTTCTTGCGTGTTGGCGACAGATGACTGAAGGTGAGAATTGATAGTGGAACTGGGAGTTGTAGAGAGAGGGACTGTAGATGCATTAGAACTACAGCTTCCAGAATTCCCAGATATCTGGACTCTAATGTCGGTATTTTTCCCCCAATTTCTTCTACAGTCTTCTCAGTCTCATTTTCATCCTGGAAGAGAGACACAGATGGTTAGTCCTAGTGAAGAATTACTGTGTGTGACTTGGCCGACCACATAATGTGTTTAATAAATGTAATTAATAAATAAATACAGCATCAGAGCATTTGAGAATTAACTTACATATTTTGGAGAAGCACATTCAAAGTACCAATTTAAGAAAGTTATTTTTCAGGGAATTCAATCAATTGTGCTTTTGATTACCTGTTTTTTAGCCTGTAGGTTTTGTCTCAAATTGTCACGAATGATTAAAAGTCAGATGAAGTCCAGCAAAGGAATAGGAGCATAAGAAGAATTCTGGTATTCTTAATGAATTAATTTAATCCTATTTTGAAGCATTTTGACTTGAAGTTATCATCTTCCAGATAAGGTAGAGATTGGAATATAGTTAAATGTAAGATTTTGCACTTCAAACATTAACATAAGATGCAAGCCACACATTTAACCCAATGCCTCACATTTCTCTGAATGATGGAACATGACAGTATGTGCTATGTATGTACGTGTTCTCAGTAACCTATGGAATAATAACATAGCACCACTTTAGATCCTTCCCTAGGATGTGTGTTGTAAAGAAAGTAAGTTTTTCTAGTACCTGTTGTTTTTCATTTCAAAGAAACAGAAATTTTGAGGTATCTACTACTGTACCTTGTAATAGTGTAAATTACATATTTATAATTATCTATGAATTGTAATGCAAAACTTTCTCCTAAATAAATATTTCCTGTTGCCTTCTGGTACAAGTCTGTTCTATGTTTTAATATCTGGTTTCTGTGTTTCTTTCTTAATAATAATTAGTTTGCACAGATTAAGGATTTTTTCCAGTTTCTGCTGTATTTCTTTATACTTGATACTTTAGTTTTTGTTGCATTAGAACAGGATTTGAACTGAAATAAATGTTAATCCATTAATCCATCTATTCATTCAGTTGTTGGCAAAACCATTTCAGCCTTAGAATTCTATTATCTCGGTCCTGCTGGAGACGTCCAGAAAAAACACACAGACAAATAACATCATAAATAAACAAGCACTAAAGTAATAGTTTTGGGAACCTTGTGTTATCCAATTTCTGCTATATAGCCTGTATATTATTTAGAGTATTGCTTTCCAACCTCTTTCTTCATTACCCATTACCCACTTATCAGAAAGTCTTACTGAACTTTGAGGTCTAGTTGTAAGTCCTTTCCTTGTTGTAACTTCAAATAGTTGTTGAATGAATGGTCATAACTCTTCATGTCAAATAACCATTAGTAATTTCATTGATTTTCATTGTAATGAGATACTTTGAGAGATTTTAAAATATATTTTTATATATATATATATATATATATATATATAGCAATCTTTTAAGTCAACTTAAATGTCCCCATTGTGATCAGTAATGAGTCCATGTGTTGTTACCCGAAGGAAACACACTTTTATCCAATTTTGGGTAACTGACCCAACTGACTTTGGGCATTTGTTTAATGCATTATTTATTATGTTTAGTTTTTCTTTCTCTTTTAATTGATTTCAATTGTGCCAACCAAATCTTTTTACTATGCAACAGGGACATGTTTTGAGTGGGAAATGGATATGAAATGCTTTATAATGCTGTATGTTGTTAATGGTGTATGTATGGGGGTATATTAGTCTTATGTTACTTTAGAATTGCTAGTTATTCAAAATTCATTAGTTATCCATCTGTATTGTGTGTTTTTTCCTCTACATTTCCTTTTCTCTTTTCAATGTGTACTTACTGTATATCAGAATTATTTTCCTTTTTTTCTCCTTTAAATAATAATATAAATAATTAAAATATTAGGGAAGTGCCCAAAATCTCCAACTCAGAAATGGTAGCAATATCACAGTAATTATGAACCTTGGTTCCTATTACAGTACTTTTGTAAGGAAATGAACAGCCAGCAGAATTATAGCATAAATGGGTCATAGAAAGGTGGTAAGATGAGGAGATGGCAAGCTGAGAAATATAATGGACTTTTAAAAGGTTTTGAAAATGAGAACCAACCAAAAAAAAGCCCTCTCACAAATTGAAAATGAAGGAAAGCAGAAATACTATATAAAACAGAAGAGAATAAATAACATTTATATTTGGATCTATTTTCCCCTAATCCTTGTAACTGCTCTGTACATTTCCTCTCATCCCATTTTTTTCCATCCCTGATCACTGGATACATTCAGCCACAAATAACTCTTTCCCCTGATCATATTATATAAAAATAAAGATTATAAGAAAATTGATGTTTTTTCCTCATTGACTAATCCCAAATTAATTACTTGGGAACAAGTATGTCTCAAAACAAACTGAAAAAGTGGCATCTTCATGCTATGTGATAATTGTATTCAAGTTTGTATGATATGAAGTACCTTGAGGATCTTTTAGAAACATTATTTAGAAAAAATAACTTCTAAATAATTTCTGCATTACTGTAGCTGTGTCTGATATTGCTTCTGAAATGTATTGATTTGATCTGTATATTTTTTGTTCTTTTGCCCGGCAGTTTTAGAAACAGCAATTACTAACATCTTTCCAGAAAGCCTCCTCAAAATCTCTCTGCAAGAACTATTATCACCTTAGTGGATAAATTTCCATTTGCACATCTTCTGCTCATAAACTTCAGCTATTCTATTTCGTCCCATCTTCATTTACCGTTTTCCATTACAAAAATGTCATTCACGGCATCATTTGCAATCAGTAAATGATTCTTTTCAGTGAAGTCATGTGGTGACATCACTGATGAACCAATCTTCTTCAGTATAGTGACATTTTCAAAACCCACAAGAAATGATGGTTTCTGTATAATCCTGAATCCCACAGTTTAAGGGCTCCAATTCACAGGGAAGCCTTCACACATTCCTCTCTAAAGTTTACCTGGGAAGCAGAATGAATAATACAAAGACAAAATCACTAATCAAGAAAAGGCACGTTAAATTCAGCCATTGCTATTCTTGTTCCTAGTACAAAGACAGTTATGCATTCGAAATATTGTATTCTGGGTTGCCTTCACTCCATGGCAGGGATACAGTGGTTGTATCTCACAAATAAGCAAACAAATATTTTTTTCCTAAAAGGGTTTTTAAATGCAGTTGATGTTGTAGAAAGTTAGCACCTACCCCTCTCCTAGAAGAATGAAATATTCAAGGAAATATTAAAAAGCAGAATATCATATTTCCCTGGATGAGAAATTGAGAAACATGTTTTTTGAAGCAGGAAGCAGACTCACTTTTAATAGCTCCCATACTCCTCAAACAGCAGATGTCAGCACTTAAGAGATAAAAAGAAGGCTAGGTCTATTAATAAGCAAATACTCTCAATTCAACAAAGGTAGGAATAGCCCTCAGCCACAATAGGAATTGCCCAAAGCCCCTTCATTACATAACCCAGCAAGATTCAACCAAACCTGAGACACAAACAGCCTACAGTTAGCTAAGATCTCTGCCCCCTGGGAGTCTGATAGCCAATAGGATACTTACCCTTGCCACAGGAACAGGAAGCTCAAGTTCAAAGCTCAAGAGAGAGAGTATAAATAACACTCACTTTCCATTCCATGTGGTCAGCTACCCAGGACTTCAAACCCATGTGGTGCTATTTACCATTAAACCATACTTCCAAGCAACCTCCATGTTTCTAGTGTCTTTCTCCCCACTTGGAACTGAACCCAGATGGACATTTCTTCCAACAATGTTTTACCATAACATTTAACACTCTGCTTTTAAACCTATAGCTGCTACTGTCACTGGTTTTTGGAGCATGGCTGACTTGATGTTTAGGCTCTTTTACATTATCTGATAACTGAGGTAAAGAAAAAACCCTGTCTTTATTCTAACTGCAAAAGCATACATTGAAAGGTAATAAATATCCAAAGAAGCTCAATTAAACAAGCCTCATTTTCTTATAAGACTTGCAAACCCTGAACTTGCGAAATCTGCTTAGAAAGGTGGCTTACCTTGATATAACCAGAGATGGGTTCCTACCAGTTCGGACCGGTTCTATCGAGTAGGTAGTAGGCCGACATCACAGAGCAGGTTCTGCTCCATGGGCGCCACCATCTTATTTTGTGAATTTGTTTTGGATTTTTTTCTTCTGCGCATGCACTGCACATGCGTTGCCATCTTGTTTTCAGCCTTTTTTAAAAAAAAATCAGGGCTTTTTTTTACTGTGCATGCGTGTGCGCACGAGGCGCGTCCATGCGGCGTGGGAGGCAGCGAACTGGTGGCGAGGTAAGTTAGAACCCACCCCTGGATATAACCATTATTAAAAGTTATCCACAATGGTTCATTTAGATTACCCTTACTATAGTAGATACTTAAGAGACTAAATCCTTCTTGTGTTAGAGATGCACTATACAGGTCTCTACTCCTCCAAATCTGCAGGAGATAGGAGGCATGGTATATGATCTTTTTTGGAATGGTTACTTTGTAAGAGAGGTGTGTAAGTCCTCTCTGGAAAACAGCAACTTTGATTTCAGAGAGTTGCCTCGGAATAATATTATATGTAACCATTTGCCAACTGCAGTTTTATCATGATTGTCTGGAGGGGAGAGCAAATCACAAAATATGCCAAAATGCTAACTCTGTGACTTACGTACTTCCCTCCAACATTCAGATAAAATGCAAAAGGTGAGGACTGCATTGCAACACAGTAGCATCATGCAAGCAACCACAGCTACCAAATAATGCACTTAAACCAATGCTACGATATAAGACTACGCAGACTGTGTGTTATCAAATTCACTTTCATAATATGGAAAAACAAAGCCCTTTTGGAAAAAGAAACAAAGTAATTCAAACACTATAATTAAAATATAGTTTATGGGTAGAAGCCGGCACTAAGTAATCACTAGCACATAAGAAAGCGGCCAATATGTGTTAGCGATAATCTCCCGCCCCCCAGCAAAACCGACTGGTCTGCAAGGAGAGGACCACAAGCCCCAGAATTCTTAGCGGCAGCCCCCGTTCTTCCGGTTGCGAAGCTGATGAAAGTGAAAGTGCCGCGGCCGCCGCGCCGCCGCTATAGCCACCTCCCCCTCCTCTTCGACTTTGCCTTGCCTGGGTTCACCTTCAAGCGCTCGCTTGGCGGAGCGGGAGGGCGTCGAGCAGAGACTACGCCGCGGGAGAGCGCAGCATGAACGGAGGGGTGGACTACCTCCTGTCGGAGGAAGTGATCCATCTCACCCGAGGACCTTCAGGTATGAAAATCCTCGGGGGGGCAACCCCGGGACCTTCCCCCGCCGCCTTTGGTTAAAGCAAGTGCCCTTTGCTGCCTAGTGCTCCAGCTGCAGCTAGGCTCTGGGGCAGGAGAGCGCCAGGCTGAGATTGGTCGTGGCGGGGAAAGGGGAAATCCCGATATACGAAGGCGGGAAGGTCCCGGGCATGCTTAGAAGCGGCTCCTCTCCCTCGTCCTTTGGTCCTTTTGCTCCTGAAAAGAGAGGGAAAGGCCCTTTGGCTTTCGGGATTGCTTCGGATCCTCGCCATAGGAAAGGAAGCCCCTCTAAAGCGAAAGCGCTGCAGGGTTGCTTTTAAAGACTTTTTCATCTTCCAAGAACAGGTTTCCCTTGAAACTGAGCTCTGAGGGTTTGGGGTTGGTGGTGTTTTTTTCTTCTTCTTTTTTTTTTTGTATGTGAAAGTTGACCCCAAAATATAGGGCCTTTTAGGTGGTGATGGAGGCTATATTGAGGTTGCAGCACTGTATGGAATGCCTATTAAACTAGATGACTGCAAGAAATATAGAATAGAGTTGGAACAGAGTTGGAAGAGACCTTGTAGGTCATCTATTGCAACCCCCCCCCCCCCCC
>JANHFT010000262.1:15315-35081 GCA_032467955.1 Pseudoxenodon macrops | reverse complement strand
CTGACCGGGGAAGGGAAGGGCTGCCCGCTATGCTGGCCCCGCCCACCCCTTCAGGAGGGCTTATTTTCGGGGGAGGGGGTATATTTACGCCGACCCAGAAAAGCAGGGTTGGTCTTATTATTGGGACAGGTCGTATTTTCGGGGAAACACGGTATATGTTTAGCTGTTCCATCTAAGAAGTAAGGAAACATTGAATTTTCCTTCTTGAATCCCAGAAGAATTATACCTGGCAATCCTGAAGTAAAGTTAGATTCCTTCTTTCTTCTTCCATCAGGGCATTGCTCTTTACAAATGATAAAATGATTGCTCTTTACAAATGATACAGAGAACAAAATCCTCCCGCAAATTCTTTCCTTGCCATTCACATTCAAGTGGAAGTGTTTGTCCATGATTTAGCATTCTGGCTTTCTTACTAACCCTAGAACAGTGATGGCGAAACCTTTAGGCACAGAGTGCCCAAACCGAAAGGGGTGCGCCCGCCCATGTGCATGCTTGCGCCCCAGGGGACTAGAAACCCAACAACCAGCTGTCCAGCATGCACGCGCAGCTTGGAAACCAGCAACCAGCTGGCCAGAATGCATGTGTATGTTGTAAACCTGACAACCAACTGGCTGAGCTGGGGTGATGGCGTGTGTGCCCCCAGAGAGGGCTCTGCAAGCCACCTCTGGCACGCATGCCATAGGTTTGCCATCATGGCCCTAGAAGGTAAATTGGGGGCCTCTGCAGCTTGCATTGTCAGAAGTGCTCATCATAACTTCATTTTGTTCGTTATAATCCTTCCTTACTAGGATAATTAAAACTATGGTAGCTTTTGCGCTAATTTTATCTTTAGTCTTTAACTTGCCAAAATTAGATTTTAATTAAAACGAATCTCCCAGAAAATGCATTAATTTATTTTTATCACAATATATATAATTATGCAGCTGTTCTGACTATCCCTAGAAACTCCAGGGGCCTTGTTATTATATAAAGTAGCTTTCTCCAATCTTGGCATCCATATTTTGGGTCGGCATTTCCCAGAATTCTCAGCCAAATAAGGAAAGCTGAGGTAAACAGTAGCCTGGTTATCTCTGTTGGACAGAATCCACTTGTTCCAAACAGATATTTCTATGAATACCTGGCATATTATAATCAGCACTGAGGTATAGCTGGAACATTCAAAAATCCATTTGCTTGACACTTATGATAATTCTGGCATAACAATACCTGAAAATTGTCTAAAAATATGCTTAAGAATATAATATTAGATACTACAGTTCATATTCCATTAAATTTTGATAATGAGCATCTGTGAAAAGAGGTACTAATTCAGATCAAAACTTCTAATGGAGATTGTAAGTCCTCTAATGTAAGCTGTAAGAAGATGTTGGAAGGAAAATCCATCCGGTTCGCTGACAGAGAATTGCAGGAGGCCATCGCAGCCAAAAACAGAGCTCGGGATCCTGTTTTCACTGGCAGAGTGCTCGGGCTACCACAGGCGCCCCTGACATGAGTGACATCGGGCTAGCCACACCTACCCTGGCCACTCCCCCCTGCCCGCCCCCAAGGTCAAACACAACCCTGATGAGGCCCTCAATGAAATTGAGTTTGACACCCCTGAAATAGGCTATTTTGTTGATGGAGCAGTCTTTTCAAGAAAAGGGGCATAGATGTTCTAACCCAGATATCAGAATAACAAAGTTGGAAGGGACCTTGGAGGTCTTCTAGGCCAACCTCCTGTTCAAGCAGGAAATCCTATACTATTTCAGATAAGTGGTTGTCCAAACTTGTTTTTAAAAGGAAGAGGATTCCTTCTTAAAAGGAACATTTCATCTTCCTCTTACAGCTGCTTTTCCTCAGGAGATCTAGGCATGGATACTCCAAGTATAAATGAGGAATAGATATATTTCTGATGTTTATAAATTTTGAACATAGCATTGAAGAATGCATGAAAATTATTAGACCTATGAAATTGTGATAGGACAGAGTCAGTTAGATTTAAGAAAATAGGTATTTGTGTGTGTGCACATAAAGGTGAAAAAGGTAAAGGTTCCCCTTGCACATATGTGCTAGTTGTTCCTGACTCTAGGGGGCAGTGCTCATCTCCATTTCAAAGCAGAAAAGCCAGCGCTGTCCGAAGACGTCTCATTGGTCATGTGGCCGGCATGACTAAACGGCGAAGGCACACAGGACACTCTTACCTTCCCACCAAAGGTGGTCACTATTTTTCTACTTGCATTTTTACATGCTTTCGAACTGCTAGGTTGGCAGAAGCCAACATCACTCCATTATGTGGGTGCTAGAGATTCCAACTGCCAAACTGCCAACCGTTCCGATCGACAAGCTCAGCATCTTAGCCACTGAGCCACTGTGTCCCTTCGCTTTACTGATCTCCAAATGTCATAAATATGAGGACTAATCATAAAGTTACTTTTTTCATCACTACTGTAACTAACTAAATAAGGCAGTTGCTAAATTACGACTACTTGTGTGAAACAGTGACAAAAAACATTTATGGAATAATATATGAAATCTTCTCTAGATGTCCTTAGATACTATGAATAAGGACACTGTAAACAGAGGGAAATGGGAGATTTATGCAAATGTGTGGAAAGATAATGGCCTGGAGTTCTTTCTAGATCATGCATGGCAATGAGAAGAAGGGAATGGATTTCTGCCCCTAATTTGGTGGGGATTTTTTTTCATTTTCTTCTTCAGTTTTCTGTTCAACAATTGCATGGCAAGAATTGTGACCTAATGTGATCAAGAATGCTTCAAATATATAAATAAATACATGAATATTTGCTTTGCCATACTTTCCTCATTTTGAAAGCTGTGTCCAGCTGCAAGGTGCAGAGTGACTAAATCTGAGAGTTTCTAGGTAGACATGAACCTCAATATTTTAGGAGAGTATTTCAAATTGGATGAAGAATGTGCTCTGGGGAATAATATTCCCTTTCTTTCAAAACTGGTTAACAATTAGAGTAACGAAGACATGACATTAATGTCATGAGCTAAATACACTCTTTGTTCCTAATTAAAAGTGATTTAATTTAATTTAAGCAGAACGGACATTGGAAACTAATAACAGAGAACTGAGTTGCTTCTTTTAACAAAAGTTTTGCCTCAAGTCAGAATTAGAGTAGGGGTCTTTAAGAAGGAAGGGGGAAAAAACTTTTGACAAATGTGGACTTAGGTTGTACAGAATTAAATTAAAAATCCTCAGGTTGATGTTAGACTATGTTGATCATTTACTGGTAATTAGATTTAGTTTCAACTAAATTTTTATCTTTCTTCAAATTTTCATCAGCTACTTACATAAAGCACATCCATTTGATTCACCTCTCATGTGTAGGATAGTTCCAGTTCATCAACAATAAACATATTCATTGGCTCCAATAAAAAGCAATTTCTTTCAGGACATAAACTTTAATTCAAAGATGACAAAGAACACTGAACTTCCATTATTATCTTTGGAAGGAACCAAACACAACTATTCATTGTTTATTAGTTAACAGTAGCTACGTAATACCAATTCTTTATATCCTGCATTTTGAATCAATTTTTCATAAGGCAATTTATAATATTTTGGAAAGATGAACACAGTAGAAGTAACATTATAACAGCACTTAAGGCTATGTCTGAAGCTAATCTAAATAGATGGAAATAATCTTGTAATATGGATGAATCCCTGAACACCCTTAAGTCTTCTGTTGCATTTATCTGCATCAGTAAAATTTGGTAACCAAAAGTGAGCAAAATTAGGTGAAGGGAAGAAATCTCTTTTCTAAAGTGAGCTAGGTTAGGAAAAGCCACCTTTATGACAAATAACTTTTAACTGAGGCCCTTGAAATTTTGATACTTCGATATCATCTTTTAAAAAGAAGACACTCATAATAGGAGTGTCTTCTCCTATCAAGCCTTTATGATGGCCTTTGGCAGCAAGCACAACAATCAAATATATAGATCTGTAGTTATTAAGAACACTTAAGATAAATGGGGTGATTCTTTCATTTTATGGCTTGCAACAAGCCTAGTGAGTGCTGAAGTGATAAGGAAGATGAAGTATCTTCAAGTTCTCAAAACACAGTGATAATAATGTTACTTATTGTAAATTGTAATACTTTTCAATATTTATTTATGCAATATTTATGCAAGTGAAATTAGCACAGAGAATCAAATATGAGGATTATGACAAATTGATCATAAGCCTGGGTGGCCTCCTTATAAACTTAATGTGACCTTCTAGAAATATGGTATGCCACTCTGGGAGGCCACGTATTCCATTGATTTAAATTATAGTTTTGCACATCTGAACAGGTGCCCTCTTTTTATTCCTGCCAGATGCATTCCCTTATTGTGGCCTTTGTTACACCCAACCCAACCCAACCGAATCCATGAAAATAATCCTGACAATTTCAATAAGCATTTTAATAGAAACCTAACATTTTATGTTTTCTTCCACTTGCCCTGCAGTGTAATTTTTAAAAGTTGGTCAGCTGGATGAAAAGAACACATGCTGGTTCAAAATGGGTAAAAATTGTAGTGTTGATCATTGGTTTGGTAAAGACTGTGGTGGCTCATTACGTTAAATCTTCCAAATATAATTTGTGTTTATTTGTTCAACCACTTTTTCCCAGTTTGTGGATGAAAATCTAAACCTGAATGATAATTATTTACTTCCAACGATGAACTCGTTTTGCTAATAGAACCTGTAGTCAGGTCTTCTATTTCTAGATGTATCCTGATAGTACAACACGTTGTTGTTCTGATATCAGATCCTCTGAAGAGATAGATTTTTCAAGTCTTCAGACTTGCTGGGAAATGTCATATACTTTCTCTTTAGCCTTTCACACTTCATTTCCTCCATGAAATCTGCTTCAATGAACTTCCAGTACATGTACACTCTTTCCCCATTTAATCTGCATTGTACCAGATTATTGTTGGTGTCCTTAGAAAATGCCAAAGAAAATGCTTAGCTTAGGTATATATAGGGATCTTCAGAAGAGTAGCTGAATCCTTCCTTTGTGAAATCAAGAGATGCATGTTGAAAGGCAACTGGTCTTCCAAATCTTCCAGTAACATTTTACATATAATTGTGATCCTAAAATCTTTTTATACATTTACCATAAAGCTGGTAACAAAACATAGTATATTAGTAAAAATAATGAGAAAACAAATTTATGGATTTATAGAAATCAAATTTACCCCTAAAAGGAAATTATTCTTTCTTAATGGATGGGGGGGGGATTGTATTCAACTAGAATGTTAGCAGTTTGGGATTCAAATCCTCTCCAGTACAATTGCTGAAGGTTTTCTTATTGAGTTATCCAAGAAGGTGGAGCTATTTTTAAATTTTACATGGAGGAAGCTTAAAAATGCTTGTTTGTTGCACATATAAACACCTGCATATGAACACACTTGAAGCATGCTCTGATAGCTTAAATATACAGGGTATGCATTTGGATTAATTATCTAGCCCTGTACTGGATATATTAAGTGTTAATTCTCTATTCTAATTCAAAATAACATAGAAAATGTGTAAATGAGATAAATGCATAAAATCATTAACTAAGTTTCAAATAAACTGAAACATGAATCTCTGTCAATTCCCTCTTTGCCTGCACCAAAACAAATATACGCTGCCCTAGGCTAGTCTGTTTTTTTAATTTCTTTTGATTTGTAGCGAGTGCTGGTCCTTGTCATGTGATTGGTGGATGCTAACACATTTTTCTCTTTGGCTGAATGATCCACCCACAGCTGGGAAAAGTGAGCAGCTGTTGCCTGCGAAAGACCGGGGAATGCTGGGCGATACTGATGTAACAGGCTCTCTGCAATTTTCATTCAGATGTGGTTGGCTGCAAGCTGGCAGAACGCCTCGGTTACCCCTCCCACTCCGATGAGGTCATCCCAGCACCCTTTCTTGGATAATACAGCAGGATCTGCGCTTTTCCAGCTTTAAGGTCAGCTCTCTCCCCTCCCTGAAACTCATTGGATGCAGGAAGAGCCCCCCCTCCTCAGTCCCTTCCCAAGCTCCCCCTCCTTTCTCTTTAATGCACATCTCACTATGCTTTGGAGGGGAGGGAGGAGCAAACACAGGAAGAAATTTACCGCAATGGATTTCACAATTTACTCTGGCCTCCAGGTCCAATCCGAATGGGATTCATGAGACTCCAGCAGGGATTTGCAGCACTGCCAGACCCGAGAGTCCTAACCAGCAGCGGGATAAGAGAAAGTCCAGAACTACTCCTACCCCCACCAAAAGTAATATCTGTTCCTTCTGCTCTCATTCGTTTGCTGGTTGTTTAAACTTCTCCCTTTGGAGATGCCTTCTCTCAGAAAAAGATGGAGTGGCACTCTTCAGCTCTTTCCAGTCTCTGGACAATGTTCCTGTTGAGGGAAACTGGTGTGGGAAAAGGGATTTTTAGCTTCCTGTACAAAGTGCTGAGAAGAGCCAAGACTTGGTGCTTGGCATTTCCTGATTTGCTACGGTTTTGCCATCAGCACCCGGAGAGCGCTTTGCACGCGAGTCTCCTAAAGGGTTACCAAGAGTGCTGTTCCGTGGGATAGATGGCTGGAGAGGCTTCAGTACCCTGGACAGTTCCCTCTCGGCTCCCTGTTTTGGTTCAGAGACTGAGTGAACCGCTTTAGTGCGTGTTCTCCTTTTCCTTCCTCTCCTCTCTACAGATTTATTTTTCGACTGGAATTGGTATCCCCCCTATTTCCCCCCCCCCAAATAATCACCTAGATTGAAGGAGGAACTGAAGCTTTGAAAGGTAAATTTCAGCACCTGAAATAATGATTCTATTTTTTCTACATTTTGGGGGTTGAGGCACAAGAAAAACAAAACAGTAGCAGGGTAGATGGTTCTATTTTTTTCCCCTCTACTGATTTTAGAGACTCAATATACATAGGAACTCAGATTTTCTATAAATGTCTGCTTGGATTTGTTCTAGCCTAGAAACGGGGTGCAGATTTTTGCTTTAAGCTCTCTCCTTCCCACCCCTCAGTGCACCTTCCCCCAAATTACTCCATGCTTTGATGTTCATTTAAAGTATTCCAAGTTTGGCTCAATGTCTAATTTGGATTCATCCATCCACCTGCCCTGTAATCTTTTCCACTTTTCTCCCCTCCTGGGAGGTTTAGAGGGACTCATTTTTAAAGCAAGCCACTCTATCTTTTGGTGCTGGTTAGTTATGATTTGCCATTAGGAGACAGGAGGATAGGGACTGACTTGGAACATGCTGTACAAACACTGACACATCAATCATCTGCAGTGATTAAAAAAAAAGATTGAATATTCAGCTGAGAGTTTTAAAAGGAGCCTCGTTACCAAGAAACTTTGGCATCAAAAGGCTTGGAAAACCCTCTCCGGATCTCCCCACCATAGTTGATACTTCCTCAATAGCATGGGCATTGGTTTTCCTGTGTAACTAAGGGTGGAAAAAAAAACCATTCCCTTGGGCATCGCCACATCTGGCAGGGATTTAAGGGCTTCAATCCAAGCATCACTGCAATCTACAATGGCAAATGAACCGGTGATCTTGAATGTTTATGACATGGTGAGTAAGAAACAAGCAGATGCCTTCGTTTCAAGGTGGGAGGTAGGGGAGACAATTCTGGGATATGATTGGGCAAGAGAATCTATTATGATGAGCCAAGCAGCATGCACGGCACTTGGCTGGGCTGACTCTCCAGAGCCATTGGTGACAGAGAAGCTACTGTTGCCTACACCTGGGTTTCTTCAGAAAATACTGTGTTTTGAAGGGAGCCCATCACATTAGACTAAGATGCAGTTAAGAAATTACTATTGGAAAGATTCTCTCCTTTTAGAATCCCAGGTAGAAGAAAGGCTATAGGTTGTATGGCTTATATCCTGAACTGGATGCCCTTGACTTTCTAGGCAATTAAGTGCTCTGGACTAAGAAGGAAGCTTTGGAGAGAGGGGGGGGATAGTGAAATGAAATATTCTAATGTATTAGAGAAATCCTTATAAAGTCTGATTTTTTAAAATACAAATACAGTAGTGTTCTGTAAGGATTGCTCCAAAATAACCATGCAATCTCTTGCTTAGCATTCCACATTAGGACCTCAGGAGGTGTGATTTAAGAAATTCTTTCATGTATTTTGGAAATATTTTAAGATGAACTTTAACACCAGGGAAACTGGTTCAGTTGGCAAGTCTTTTATCATTGCTTTATAGCAAAATTCAGTTAATTGTGTATTATTATTTTAAAAGCATTATTGGTATCTGAACATATTCTCTTTAGGTTGTCTGGATTAACAACACTTTTCATTGTTTTTCTACATTGGATCTTTGTAATGCTGATAATAAGTAGAGATGATATGCTTAGAGTCAATGGGAAAAAAGGATATTCAGATAATAGAGATCAGTAACATCAATAAAAAAACAGGAAAGTCTGAAGTACACTGATAAATTTATATCTTCCTCTGGATTATCAATATTAAATTCTTAATAAAAGATACTTTCACAAATGAGCTTGAATTCTCTTGACTAATAAGATGTTTCTTCTTCTGTTGTTGTTGTTTTCATCCAAGACTCAAAGGATTAGCAGACGTGCAAAATAATAACCAATTTGATTGTCAATTTAGATTCAGCTACTGAGTTTTTCTAAAGTGCTCATTTCCACTTCTGAAAAATTTATGAAGACAGAAGCTCTATTATTCAATCAAGATATGAATTATAGTAAAAGGTTTTAGTGGATTTCAGTGAGAAAAGTCCTGAATGGAAGCATGAGCTAACCCTGGAATATTCAGTAATTCTCCATTTGTTGGTATTGCTTAATGCAAAGTTGTAATTTGGAACATCGTTTTGTTTCTGGTGTTTAGGAATTCACTGTTACCTTAAGCATCAAAGTTCATTTTGTTTTCAAGCTGATTTCATAATTAATAAGTGAGATGTAAGAAAGAGAAAGATTAAAAATTATGTGAAAAAGGAAGTGTTGTTCCTTTAATGAAAGACTGAACTAGAACTGTTCCAAATTACACATTGTGCCTTGGATTGCTTGCAAGTAAGTAGCACATTTCCCTTTTTGTTGGTTGTTGGATGTATTCTTTGATTATAATCATCTGCCACATGTAGAAATTGTAACCTTTTCCTGTGAACTGGTCACAAAGAAGTGCCTAGGTGAGAATATTAAGAGATATTTGTGATGGTAATTATGTTCACTTGGTATGGAAATAAATCTGTAAAGTATAAGTTAACAGAATTTAATATCTTTAATAACCATTCTCAACTGGGTTCCCTCTAGATTTGTTGCACTGCAAGTCCATGTCCCCCATGTTGGCTACCAGCATTATTTGTCTTCTTGCATAGGAAGACTGAAGTGAAAGACATGAATACCTCTATAATGTGATATATTTTTGTTATCCCATTTCCCATATCCTATCTTTGAATGTAGAAATCTTCTTATCCTGCAGCATTATTTATATATCTATATCTGTCTATCATATATCTATCATATACTGTATCTATCATATATCTATCATATATCTATCTATATCTATTACCTCTCTCTCTCATCTCTCTATCTATCTATCTATCTATCAATCTATCTATCTATCTATCTATCATCTATCAATCATCTATCAATCATCTATCATCTGATTATTTTTCTATGATCCATGAGAACAAGCTTTGGCTCAAGATCATTCATCGCTGTGCTCAAATCAATGGCTTTATTCCAGTGATAACAAATTTTGAACATTTGTTCATTGAACATTGAACATTTTGGCTGGTATGCTCCAGCCAAAATTATTCGCTTTGTATGTATGCCTGCCTGCTGATTTTAATATGAAAATTTTGCACAAGCTTAAATATCTCTTCTGTTGATTGATGGAACTTAAAAATGCTTGCTTTTAGCTTAATTGGTAGCCTTTTGGAGTTATTTTTGTAGCATGGCAGGTAAATCAGGTTACCATTTGCATCTACTTTGGGAACAATTGTTCACTGAAAAAATGGATTATAATCTCTTTATTTTATATGTAAAGCCTATTACTTTGAGTAGTACGTAAGATGGGATGGGACCATTGACTATTGTTCTTAAACATCTTGCTGGAAATGTGATCCAATTAGCTTCTAATTTCAAAAAGGAATACGGAAGGGAAATGGATTTTATCTTTCACTATATATTTTGAAATGGACATCACTTATCTTTTAAACTATTAAGCTTCGGAAGTGTAATATTTGGCCTTCTATGACTAAAGAACATTACTAGACCTTACATGCTACTTTGACATTATACCCAGGATTCAGTGACTTCTAATGGTCTATCACACATAACAATTTAAGTATGGTTGATGCTCTTTAAATAGCACTCAGTAGTTTTGTTAGATTAACAAGATTTTTGTGAAGTAGTTTAAAGGCCAAGTCAACCCCTATTTTTTGTGACCATAATTACATATCTACCTTGAATAATATTTATTTATTTATTGGTATCCTGCCTTTATTTATTACTTTTACAAACAACCCAAGGCAGCAAACATATTCAACACATCTTCCCTCCTATTTTCTCCAAAACGTCCTCCTATTTTTATCCAGAATATGAATGTGGTTTGCCATTGCCTTCTTCTGGAATGTTTTTTTCCCAGTTTGCCAATCTAATCTACAGTCTCAGAATTTCCTGATAGTTTCTTAGTTGAAATCTGCTGAAGTCAGCTAGGTACTCCCACCTGCTATAAAAATGGATAAAAGCAGAAGAAGCTCATTATATAATGTCTAGCAATATAATCACATATTGACTTGCGCTAAGTTGAAAAGAACATTGAATGACACTGGACTGCTTGATTTATCAAGGAAATATGCTCCTAGAGGACACATTTCTTGTAATCCTAACCCATCAGCTGAGCAAATTCCCCTAATGAGCTATCAATTCCTTACAGTAATACCTCACATATCCTACTTCTCAAAGCAAATGCTCACATAAGATGTCAAAACCCCAAGAATGACAAAAATCAAAAGACAATTAAAGTGAAACAATTGGGAAAAGAGATTAAACAGCAGAATAAATATGCTATCTTGATTTTTTTAAATGCTTATTTAAAACTTCTCCTAAATCTTCCTTCCATCCTGACTGGCTGGCTCAAGCTTGACTCAGCCTTCCATCCTTCCAAGGTCGGTAACATGAGAACCCAGATTGTTGGGGGCACTATTCTGATTTTGTAAACTGCTGAGAGAATGCTGTAAAACACTGTGAAGTACTAGATAATTTTAAGTGCTCTTGCTCTTGCTACCTTCCACAATTTGCACACAGGGCTAGAAAAGATTAATATCTAATAAATAAGGGTCTTTCTTTATTAGGGTTCAGAAAAGTCTCAGAGGCTGAGCAAATCCTGAGATTCTCTTGTCCAGGTAGGTTTGGATTTATAAGGAACCGTTGGGCCCCATGTTCCCTCAAGAAGGAGGGGCTTCTTGTAGTTTGGGCTGTACCAATTCTGTGAGTGGAAGGGGGAGGGAGAGAGAGAGCCCTTCTCTCTTAGTCTTTCTAAAACTTGCTACTTTCCCCTTTCCACCAGTTGGCTACCAGGAAAGAAAGAATGTTTATCAAACATTAAACAGATTTATTGTAGAAGGCTTTTGAAATTACATTAAGTATTGCAGATGAACCAAACAGACAAGAAGTCTGTTTGTCAGATAAGAAAGAACTAGTAATAATGTAGGTTTTTCTGGTAATTGCTGGTAACAATTTAGCAACATTCATGGGCAATCTGAAGGAGGTAAACAAGGCAATCGACATCCCACAAGCCAATGGTACATTTACACCATTTCTTCCATGATGTCATGATAGGGTGGGACCAAATGGCATAATTCAAATCATTTATGCAATAATGTTACAATGGACATTGTAACATCATATTTCTAGATTGTACTCGAGGGCAGTCAGATATTCTTTTTCATTCTTGTTTCCTTAATCATTAAAACATGTCATGGTCAAAAATCCCAGTCTCACACCACTGCTGGCTTAAGTTACTGCATCAAGTCCCATTTTATTTCATCCTAACTCATTGAATAGACTACGGTTGACAGAGTTCAAGCATCATATACATACAGTAGCACAGCTGGGTTCAAACAAAGAGCCACACACCAAAGAAGAAGCCATATTTCAAACTATGGTTTACTGCTAAATACAAGTCCAGCTAATTACACACGGTGATGAGAACTGGCCACTTATTTTAACTAGGGAAACAGGGATTTTTATTATCATAAAAATGGTAATAAACTATTTTTGGGGTTTGTTCAACCTGGGTGAATAAAAGGTGCAACTGATCTGGCTTGTTATGAGGGTTTTGAATATAATGCATAATTCTCTATGTATTATATAGTGAGTGTACAACATAGCACTCCAGAATGGATGCGTGTGTGTTTGTGTCCCTGGGAGAGGGGGAATAGAAGTGCTCCATCAATTGTCACAAAATAGATTAAGTGCAATTGTGGCAGGTGGGAGGGATACCAATTACCACGGATTTAAAGCTCTGTCATGGCTGGCATGATCCTCTTTCAGCACATGGGAGTACTTTAGCCAAAGAAAAGCTTAGCCTGAGGATGAAAGCACAATTATGAGCATCTGTGCAGATATGAAATAGTTTCTTCTTGATGTCTTGTGTATTTAAAGATTGCAGAAATTTATCTTCACCCTGCTAGATAGTTGTACCAGAAGGAAATACATTGCCTTTAATGAAATGTTAATAGCTGGAGTGGAGAACCATGTGCATAAGATTTATTTTTTGTCACATAAAATAAGGTGTACCAACATCTAAGACTTACTTTATGAAAAAGAATCCTCCACTCTGAAGATAGATTAGGTTTTTCTGTGGACCTTTCTGGACTTGAAAGTGTTGCAGACGACTGAAGATATTTTCTTGCTTAGATACAAACATAATTTGAGGAAAAGATGGGAAAGGGAAATGGCTGTTGGGATGTTTAATCGAACTAGAATCAGAGGTGGGTTCCTACCGGTTCTAACTGGTTCTTTAGAACCGATAGTAACTCACCGATGACGTCACGGAGCCGGTTCCTTCGGTGTCTCTGTGGGCACCGCCATTTTGGATTTTGCTTCTGTGCATGCGCAGAAACTAATTTTTGCTTTGGTGCATGCGCAGAAGGTATTTTTTATTGCTGCACACACGCACACTTGCACACTTCATGCACATGCGCTAGGCGTGACCCTGAACGAACCGGCAGCAAAGCAATCCACAACTCACCCCTGACTATAATATTCCAAAGATTAATAATGGTGTATCTGTCTTCTTTTGCCAATTATGCCAAATCTCATGGAAATTTCTTTAAATAGTTAACATTTGGTCATGCTATCAAAAGGCAAGTAAAACAAAATTTCAAGGGATCTTCTTATTGAAAGGTTTATCTCAGTTGTTCCTATTAAAAGCAATAGCACTTAGACTTGTATTCTGCTTCATAGTGCTTTACAGCCCCTTCTAAGCAGTTTACAGAGTCAGCATATTGCCCCCAACAATCTGGCTCCTCATTTTACTAACCTTGGGAGGATTGAAGGCTAAGTCAACCTTGAGCCAGTCAGGATCAAACTGCTGGCAGTCAGCAAAATTAGCCTGCAATACTGCAATCTACCCACTGCACCATCACGGCTCTTAACCTGGAACCAAGATAGATTTGGGTGTAGTAGAAGATTTTAGAGAATTCCAAACATTAAGGTACAGAATTAATGCTGCCAGATATGGGCTGCAAAAAACCCAGATGGTCATTGGATAACAACTAACATTCAATATTCATCTGGATTTTTGCAGCCCAGATATGTTGGCCCTAACAGATCAGTGATCCAACTGCAGTCATAGAACTGACAAGGCTCAGTCTAGATGAAATATACATACTCCAAATCCAAAACAGCATGACCTCAGGACAGAGGTGGGCTCTAACTTACCTCGCTGCTGGTTTGCTGCCTCCTGCGCCGCATGGGTGCACCTCGTGGGCATGCACGCATCGCATGTGCGCGCATGTGCAGTACAAAAAAAGTACAACAAATTACAACAAAAAAAGAAAAAAAGATGGTGACGCATGCGCAGTGCTGGAAACTCAGCTTCTGCACATACACAGAAGAGGAAAAAAATCGGAAACATTTCAAAAATAAATTCCACAAAAAACAGGGTGGCATCCCTGGACCAGAACCGGTTCTATGACATCACCAGCGGCTTACTACCTACTCTATAGAACTGGTTCGAACCGGTAGGAACCCACCTCTGCCTCAGGATATGAATAGCAGTTATATCTTAAAATAATGTTAAAGGACAGTTTAATGAGAGAGTTCAGGATGCAAACTCCCCAGTGAGTTCATACAATGAGTTTAGCTGGATCTATTAAAGACCTAGTAGACACACTCACCCAAACCATGCTGTGCTCCATTACTTTTAATCCTCACTTGAGTTCTGTGGCATGGTTTATAATTCAATGCACTGTGTGAATCCAGAAAGTACCATTTACCCTAGTTTCCTTTGAAACAAGAGAGAAAGAGGAGGAGGCAATCAGTAAAGAAAAATGGATAACTGGGGTTCTTAAATAGGCACTGTCATTTTGAACATGCATGTACAATTTGTATTTCAAACGGTTAAGTCACATTAAACTCAAGGCTGATAGCCATTACTTTTACCAAAGCCATCCATTTGTGCTCATCTGGTGGTTGAGGTTTTATATTAGATGTTAAACCAAATTAGGCAATTGCTGGGAATCTTTTCTATGTTTTCTGATATTAATATCTCCTCTGAGTCTGAAATTCTGTGTCCTGTCAGGGATCATCTTTAATGCAGCTTAAATGCTCAACCTAATTAAAATGTAGGTGGTTCAATGACCAAATTGTTCAGAAGGTGGGGGGAGAATAGCCAACCGTAAAGGAGAATTGGTTACATAAAGAAGGAAAGTCAGCAACTGTATTTCACCAAGCAAGCTGTTTTATAAAACTGGAACTGTTCCCATAACCCATAGAAAAATAAGACAGATGCTGTAGGAAGGAAGGAAGGAAGGAAGGAAGGAAGGAAGGAAGGAAGGAAGGATTTTTTCTGTGAAATAGAAATTACTCTAGATAGAGTTGTTAATTGATTGCAATAGAAATAACTAAGCAAGGGTGAGTAACCTTTTATAAGTTCTTGCCCAGTGGTCCAGGCAAGTGGAACAAATGACAATAAAAGTGATTTAAAAATTGACAAATTGACCTCTTATGACACCAGGAGTGACTTAGCTATGGCTAAACTGCTGATATGTCAGATTAAGCAAGTTTGTGACTGATCGCTTCTTTGGCAGTTGGTAATTTCTGTGACTTTTGTCTTCCCATTCTACACATATAGCTGTATCTGCACTGCACTGACTTAAGTTCTGCCTTTATTTTATCCATGGATCCTTCATTTTTCTAGCTAAGAGGCAGCATTAAATCAACAATATTACTATGTGAGAAAGCCATAAATGCCACACAGATTTATTTATCAAAGTCACGAAGGGAAACAAATATTTGTTCATTGCTGTTGAGAATTGCATGAAATAGTTACCCAAAATCTGATTACTGAGATTGTTTTCAGAAATGCATCATAATCAGAAGACCCTTGGAATGAGACTTACTGACTGGATCATTTTTTTATTCACATTGGACCAAAGCAGTGGTTTCTACTAATGATCCACAGGCAGACCTCAGGATAAGCACTAAAATGAAATGAAATAAAATACAACTAAAATTTTAGAAGTTTGCTGGATCATTCAAGGTTTTTGCCTTTCTAGCTAAAAGCTTGCAGTATTCAGACAGGAACTCCAAAATCTCATGAAATTCAATAACTTCATGCAATTTGACCGTTCCGAATTTCTTTTAAATGTTTATTAGTTGCATTTATTTTCAGAGTTCCTGAAGACACAATCTGGGTGCCACATTACCAGGGGAACTGTCAATACTCTTCCAATGATTACAAAGTTCTCAGTCTAAAAAAGGGAAACTTAAGAACCACTGGCACAGTTCTGGTCACTGTTTGGAAACAAAATAATACCATCTACTTTTCCAGCAAATTGGAACTCAGCAGTTTAAAGACTTCCTAATACATGTTAAAAATAACAGAGATAGTGCACATCCCAAGGTTTTGGAAAGCTTTTATCACCAGTCTTTTTTTAAAATCACACTTGAATTGATAAATCGTTATTTAGATGCCGACAAAAAAAACTGTAGAAGCCAAACTCCAAGATGACTCAGTGGCTTACATCACAGGACACAGAAACAATGAAAGAAAGAAAAAGCCATACCCATCTGGAAAATATAAGAGAGAGGGGGGAGGGAGGGAGGGAGGGAGGGAGAGAGAGAGAGAGAGAGAGAGAGAGAGAGAGAGAGACCCTGATAAACTAACCATAGTAGTGACTGTATTTCTCATGATAGATAAATAGGTAGATAGATAGGTAGACAATTCTCAGTCCAGGCTTTAAGCAGTTTTAAAGAGTCCATGGTGTGGGTGGTTGCATCATAGCACTCAATAGCTCTTTTCTCACCGATGGAGAGATTATGCTTAGCAACATTGCTTGGCAACCAGTCATTGCATCTTGGGTTATGATAATATTGCTTGTGCTCAAAAGTGTTAAGAGATCGTGCAACCATTTGCAAGACTCTGCACAGTATTATCTTTGAAGACATGGTTCCCAGGTTACCTGTCTTTTAATGTGTGAATAAATTACTTATGTCTGCATAGGGAATATACAGACAAATTGTATTCATTACCCATACACAGGCAATGTTTAAAAGAACAACATACTCTTCTTTGATAATTTCCCCATGTATAAATAGCATATCGCTGTCTTGCCAAATACTTCTGGAAAAACTATCACCCATTTTCTGTTGAAATATAACCTTGGATTATACTCTCTGCTACATGCACAAAGAGAAATTTGATTTTAATGGGATTTCTTTTTCCATTAAATGCAATTTGACTGCAGATCAATTTTACAATCAGTGAGGGGGAGGGGCTGATCAGAGAGAAAATGGGCAGGTTGGATCATGCAATGTGCAAAAAACCAAAAGTGGTTTGCCTTGGTATATTTATGCCTACCAACATTTCAGAATCATGGCTATTTCAGTTTGTCTCGGACGGTGTGCAATGTGTGAAATAGTTTTAATCCTTCCTCCAGCACTTCTCTGTCTCTTAACCCCTACAAGGGTAAATAAAAATAAATAAATAATGCCCCCCAAAAAATCCAAATCATTCATTTTTAAAAGGTTTATTCTATTATATTATCATGGAGGAAATTTATCCATGTGATTGCTGGGAAATCAGCAATCAATCAAAATGTCACTATATTTTCATAAAAAACAGAAACCCATCAGTTCTGAAGACAGAAACCCATCAAGACAGAAATATTAGCCTCTTCCAAAGTAAGGGTCCCAGTTACATTTATTTTTCCTGAATGCTAACACAGGAACAAGCAAGCACATCAGCTGAGAAAACTGCATGCCAACTCTGTTTCTGTTAATGTTTCTGGTCTGTTTATGTTGTTCATCTGTTTATATTGCTGTTGTTGTTGCTACCCTCTGGGAGGAGGTTTTGAAGTATTTCTAGCAGGACTACCAAATCCTGTAACAGCTTTGTTCCCTATGCCCATCCGTCTGGTAAACTCGCAAGATTTATTTCTCTTGCCATGTACCCTGTTTCCCTGAAAATAAGACCTCCCCAGACAATAAGCCCAATCAGGCTTTTGAGCGCATGCGCTAAAATAAAGCCCTCCCCTGAAAATAAGCACTCCAGAAAACACAGCAGCAGCTATGAGGTGACCACACTCCCGCACCTCAAAAATAATAAGGCCTCCCTGAAAATAAGGCCAAACACTTATTTCGGCAGTCAAAAGAAAATAAGACCCTGTGTTATTTTTGGGGGAAACACGGTAGTTTTCTATTTAGAACACTTCATTTAATGACCATTCAAAGTTACAATGGGATTGAAAAAAATGTGATTTAGGATTGTTTTTCACACTTATGACCATTTTAACTTTCCCCCATCATCAAAATTCACCTGCTTGATAACATATGATGATGGTTGCAGTGTCCCAGGGATCATCTAATCACCTTTTGTGATCTTCTCACAAGTAAAGTCAATGGGGAAATCCGATTCACTCACAACCATGTTACAAACTTAACAGTTGCAGTGATTCACTTAACAACTGTGGCAAGAAAGGTTATAAAATGGGGAAAAGCTCACTTAGCTACAGCAACCAGTGAGGGATCATGAGCTCACATCGAAACGGTCTTACATTGGTATTCAGTGCTGTGCCCAACATTGTGCATTGTGAGACATTCTGGACCAGGTACAGCTGCTGTGGCCTAGAGGTGGAGCTCTTGCCTCACAATCAGGAGGTTGTGAGTTCGATCCTAGGTAGAGGCAGATGTAAGGGTCTCCTGCTTAGGCAAGGGGTTGGACTAGATGACCTGCAAGGTCCCTTCCAACTCTGTTAATCTGTTAAATCAAGCAACCAAACTGAGCTGTGAACATCTCTAGTTACTTTTCTGCACATCATATAGACTAGTCTCCTCATCAACCCTGCCCATGTAGCAAAAATGGGAAGGACACAGGATGGGGAAGACAACTTTTAGGTCCAGGTAGCAGATGACAAAGGTGCTGATCTAAAGAATTGGATGGGTTAGTCCCAATAAAAGCAGGACTAAGTTCTAGGTCAACATTTGATATTTCTCAACACATCACACAAGAAAAATACTTCTTCTCTATTAATACTTGGGTAGCACAGAGGGAATATTTGGATGAATAATATGAGTGGAATTCTTCTACATAAACTTGTAGAAACTATTATAGTGAAATCTCGAAAAGTAAACAGAAGTTCAGGAGCTCACTTCTACTTTTTTTAAAGGAGAGAATCTCATCACCAACGCTCAACAGATGAGTTACTATCTGATTTACTATTCGAGAGCAGGCATACAATCCTAATGTTGAGTCGAAGCACCCTAATGCCATTGGCGCCAAATACTTCGCTGAAGGTCTTTAAAAAAAAAAAATCAACATTTTTGCAAATGATGTAGTGCGGGTGGACATTTTTCTAGGATTGGTATTTCCCAACCTTATAAAACACTGAATTGCAGCCAAAATGCACTGCAGTTGTACCTGCCTCAAACATCTCCTTTGCTAACCATAAATTCAGCACCAACATTTCTTAACAAGGCTCGGTTCTAACCTTGTTGGGAGTTTCCTTTAGTAAAATCTTGAAGGCCAAGCATTTTTCAGTGACGCTTTTCAACAATTCTCATGAAGGAGTAATGGATCATCAACGGAGTCATAAGAAACCAAGACTGAGAGTTTTTCTGCAGTTAAATAATACACGATTACAAGGAAAAGAACAATAAGTCATTTTAATTCCTTTACGTACTTCATTACTGCAGACCGTAGAGGCAGAATTCACCAGGAAGTATCTGCTGTTTGATAATGAGTGAGTTGGTTAGCGATGTATAATTTATGTATAATTTTCCTTTCAAGCACACCATGAAATAAACAAGAATGTCTATTTACTTGCAGCAACTTAACTTATTACTGGGTATAGAATCCAGTGATCAAATATGAAATATTAAAAATACTATACAAAATCTTTGGGGGGGGGAAATCTGTTAATTTAGGAGGAAATTAACAGTTTATTGAGCCGAGGTGGCGCAGTGGTTAGAGTGCAGCACTGCAGGCCAATTCAGCTGACTGCTACCGTAGCTGCAGTTTGGCAGTTCAAATCTCACCAGGCTCAAGGTTGACTCAGCCTTCCATCCTTCTGAGGTGGGTAAAATGAGGACCCA
>JANHFT010000254.1:220972-231537 GCA_032467955.1 Pseudoxenodon macrops | reverse complement strand
TACCTGGTGGGCAGATTTCCCCCCCTATTTTCCTCCCCAAAAACTCAGGTGCGTCTTATATTCAGGTGCGTCTTATACTTCGAAAAATACGGGTAATACTTAAATCTTTAGAGCAATTTCAAAACTCTAAAACAGCATAATAATTTGGTCAATTAAAAATGGACTATAGACTAAAATGTCTATCCTCTTAAAATACATTTAAACACAAAATGTTCCCATATTTTCTTAAGTCTATTAATGAACACTAAGTGCTAGATATCTGCAGTGAAAGAAGAATTTGCTTGGATACTTTTGAAAGAACTCTGGAAAGCAGCAAAACTGGAAAATATTGTGATATTTTATTAATAGAGACAAAAATGGATGACTACCTCATTCCAGCAAATCTTTTCTAGAACATAAGCTCTGGAAATATGTTTATCAACTATTTACTTTAGTTTTTAAAAGTCCCACAGATAGTACTCATGTTAGAGTACTGGAAGTTAGGAAATATAAATAAAACAGAGTTCCAAAACATTTCAAAGAGTTTGAAAATATAAATAAAACCTACTTTTCAAACAAATCTTTTATAATAGAAAGCCTACCCACATTTTAAACAGATATTAGAAAGCCTTATTAGTAATCCTCATTTACCAAATGCCTTTGTTTAGCAACCAAAGTTCAACAGTATAAAAGAAAACCCAGCTTTGCAACCAATTCTCACATTTAATCAACACAGCATCCAGCACTCCCATGTACACAATTTGGACACTTTGTGACCAGTGTGCATTTACAACCATCACAGTATCCTAGAGCCACATGATCACCATTTGCATGCTTCCCAACCAGCTTGTGACAAGCAGAATCAAACCAGAATGCATAAGTAAAATTGCAACTTGGGGTCACATGGTTCACTTAAAGGACAGCAGTTTAGCTGAATAGGAAGTGATACCTTAAATCCACCAGTCACATGTTTTTCCACTTAGCGATTGCAGTGTGTAGCAATGAAATTGCAGGTCCCAATTGAAGTCACTAAGCAAGGACTACCTGCATTTGCAAACAAACACCTTAGGTAATGGCTGTTTGCTGGAAAGATGTACAGTATAACTGATCAAGAGGAAGGGCTGGATAAGAACGTGGGAGGCAAATGAAAAACAGCTGTTATTTACACAGGCTCTGAGTCTGAGCTGATTATCCTCTCCGAGTCTGGAAAGAGCAGCATCCGTAGAAGAAGAAACTGACTTTTAGAGAAACAGGGTCATCATTTCTAAATGTGAATAAGAAAAAAGTGCAAAAGGATCCATGCACATTTTTTGCACATCATGTAATGTAGAGCTACCCTATCTAGTCAGCAAAAAGATGTCATTAAATGGCTGCAAATTTTTAAAAAACATCTAATGTAAGGATCAACAAACATCAGCCACAGACCCAATCCAGGCTGCTGCTTGTTTTGCAAGCTGATAATGGGTGGATGAGCAGAAGATTGCTCCTGGGATGAGAGGCAGAGTGGATGGTTGGCTGGTGGTGTTTTCGGCAATGGCAACCTATCTGTAGCCCTGTACTGTCCAATGGTTGTCTCAGTTGTTGGCCTGCAGACCTGCCAACTACACCGATGGAGGCTGAAGAAGTACAGGATCTGGCCATTTACAAACTGGTATTGCCAACTCTGGTCTAACTCTTTGCTACTTATAATGCCTGTCTGGAGTACCAGGGTATCTGTGTTGTAACTCTGCACAGTAGTTATTTCATTGTATTTATAACGATGCTGGAAATCAGTAAAAAAAAAAAGTGGGCACCTCTCTTTCTATGGCTACCTTGAACTTTGATTGCACTTGCCATCATCATCCTACCTACTGCACAACTACATCTTTCAACTCACCACAAATGAAGATGATGCAACCTCCAATAGGCTGCACCAGAGGTGGGTTCCTACCGGTTCTATCCGGTTCTACAGAGTAGGTAGTAACTCTGTGATGACATCACAGAGCCGGTTCTGTCAGTGGCTCCATGGGTGCCGCCATCTTGGATTTTGCTTCTGCACATGCGCAGAAGCTAGTTTTGACTGCTGTGCATGTGCTTGCTCGCCTGCTTTGCACGCGCACTCAAGGCGCAGCCCTGAGCAAACTGGCAGTAAGAAGATTCAGAACCCACCTCTGGGCTACACCCATCCATGTATTTTTCATTGACCATGAGACTTATTCAGTTCAGAAGCCATAATCCAAGAAGAGCTATGCACTCCAAAGCATGCATTCTTTTGTGGAAAAGGAACTGTGATCCCATGATTATTTCCCAATCCATGTGTTGGAGCAGTACTTCTGTAACTCTGTCACATCTGGCTGACCTTACTGCCGTGGCAGCTGCTCCAACTCCTACAAGCTTGGAGCAGAGGGCCTTGGGGTGATGTCACCTCTCTCCTTCACACCACATAACAAATGAACACTAGCACCAAACAACAGAGAAACTGGACCAGAAATAGACATAATTCTTGGCAGTTGGTTGCTAATTTGCTATAACTAGCATGTTCCTTTAACCAAAGTTTATTTTCCCAACCTAAGGATCCAGAAATAGAATCGCTTTCTCCCAAGGGATTGAGGGGTTCAAGCTGCATGAGCTGGAAAAAAGGAGAAGCAAAGCCAGGCCACCTGCTAAGTCCGTTTAAAGATACAGATATTCTGATGTTTAAAGAGGCTTAAAGAGAAAGATGCAAGAAAGGTCTCGGTAGGACTGCTGAAATAAAGAATACAGACCGCCTAATATCTCCTGTGGGTGTCTTTCTTCAAGGATAACATCATCAACTGTTCCCAACCTATCTTTGATATATCCCTCTCTTAGTTTAAATGACATCTGTGCAATCTTTGTTATCTCCCGATAATGCCTGTTCCCATAATAAGCTTCGAGCCACTTTGCTTTCTGTACTTTCATCTCGGCTAATAATACTTTCTTATTATCTTTCATCAGAAGGCAAATGCCACACAGTGCCGGAACATGCAGTTTGACTTTTAAAAAAATCTGCCGTTCTTTCCAGCAAAGACGTCCTTTTGGAAGGAGATGAAGACAAACAGGAAGATTTGAGAGGGTAACAGCTGAACAAGTGCAAGATGACATTAACCTTCTACGGATACAAATATGGATTAGATTCATTTCTCTCCCTCATTCATCTGGACGTGCTTTTCTTAAGAATGTGAGAAACCCTTGGCCTGGGCCTTTGAAAAAAATATATAATTTCCTGCTTTCGTTCTCTCTCACACACATTCAAGCATTTTAGTATTGCAGAACAACAATGTGTTTGTGTTAGTTTAACAAGCAAAAGTTGCAATCCTGCTACCCTATGCCTATTCCTAATTTTTGAATCGCAAGAGGTGAAAGGAATTTAAAAGAAACTTCTACAATGACAAACCTTCAGGTATTTGATGATAGCTATCATGTCCCCTCTCAGCCTTTTCTTCTGCAGCTTAAACATCCCTAGGTCTTTTTAACTGTTCCTTATTCCCTGTAACTGGGTTGTGTGTGCACCGTGAGGATGTGTGTCGCTATTGTTGTTTATGGAAAAAGGTTTCGCTCACATGAAATAAAATGTAAAGGCTTTGTGCCTTTAGTGAACTAAATGCCAGAGGCATTAGGAGCTGGACTGCCTGACTGGAATGAATTAAGAACAAACTGGAAATGTTTATGTCTCTGTTTCAGGGGTGTGATCAGAAAATAGGCCAAGATTCAATTGCACATCATGGCTGCCATCTTTTTTTAAACTATAGCCTGCAGATAGCCTTGGCCCACACAATACTTTAAGTTATAATTTGCTTTGGGCTTAGCCACATTTCATTTTATATATACTAAATCATGGTCACTTTAAAATAGTTAAAGCATGAATGAATGTGATGTGTGAACTCAGGTTAATGGCTTTGTTCAATTAGGCTAAAACAAAATTAAAAAAAACATGGTTAGTACAACGTATGAGCTCAGTGGGGCTTACTTTTGTGAATAGCATTATGCTGTAACTGTTTAGTAAATGGTATTTACGTTTATGCTGAGATATTGCTGTTAATTCAACTATTTGTCAATGAATTATCTCAGTATAGCTTACCACTATCTATAAAGCCTGGTGTGGATATAGAATTGCAGCCTTGAAATGAACTGTAGTTTACTCCACCCTCTTAAATTATTTTCCTTATCAACGTGGTGATTTATAAGAAAGTGAATCACAGTTAGGAGGAGAAAGGAAAAGCAGCGTGTTAATTCACTGAATCAATTTTCATCACAAATGACGTTCTAATTATAATCCTATAATTCATGTTTCAATTTGCAGAAGATATAAAAGAAGTTCCTCGGAGAAGCCACAGGCGTAGCAAGCAGCTGACCTTAAACGAACTCTCCTTATCCTTTTTAAAATGAATAAAAATAAAAGAATTTGCAATTGTCTAATTGATTTTTCATTATCTTCCACATTATCGGAAAAAGTAAACATGACACTATTTTAGCTGAAAGATTGCACACTAAAGCCTAAAAGCCTTTTGATCTTATTAGATGTGTATGGGTGTAATTTGATTCGACAGCAATTTGAACAGGCTACTGTGTACTAGAATGCTACTTTAGTGTAGGGATTAAGGCATCAGGCTAGAAACCATGAGACTCTGAATTCTAATCCTACCTTAGCTATGAAGCCACCTAATGGAATAGTCACTCTCTCTCAGTTCTGGAATGGAGGCAATAGCAAACCACTTTCAAAATCTTGCCAAGAAAACTGCAGGGACTTGTCCAGGCAGTTGTCAAGAGTCAGCCCTGACTTAAAGGTAGACACACACAATAGAAACTTTTATCTGAAAATTACTAGGGGTAATTTCCAGTTTAGCTGCACTGAGCACACTGCCAGTCAATTGGCTCTCTATCCAAATCAGAACAAAAACACATGTAATTCAGCTCAACTAGCAAAAGATACTTTATGTTCATTAAGGCCAGCAAGCATCAAAACAACCAACTCAGCAAAAACAGGATAAAATACAGGCAGAAACAGGTAGAGAGAGAGAGACAAACAATAGGCAGGAATTAACATGATCTACTTATCTCTAGAACTATATCACAAGGCAGAGTACAATCCCTGGAAACAATAGTATGTGGGGTCATTTATTTATTTTATATAGCTGCCTCATTTTTATGTGATTCTAGGTGCCTCACAATAAACTTTAAAAATTAGTATGGAAGAACCCAGATGTAAGCCTTTTATGAAATAGTATAGGAGGAGAATATTTGTTTTTGTTAGCCTTAGTCTCTTGATCCTTGTTTCTTTAGCCTAACATGTTGCCTGGGAACTTCTGGGAGTTGAAATCCATGCATCTTAAAATTATTAAGGTTGAAAAATAATTCAAATCAAGAAAAAATAACGTTGAGAAATCCTGAGAAAAGATCAGAGAAAATAAAAACTGCGAAAGTTCTTTATATTATGTTGATACAATGGAAGTAGTCTTTTCTATTCTGTTAACCTATACAAGACTTACTTGAGTTAATGGTTGAAAAAAATACCCTTAAAAATCGGGGTCCTTTGAGGAGGTCTGGGCAGAGACATTTTGGTTGGACTCTGCGTCCAACACATAAGCTCTTCTAGGGATGACATTTTTATCTCACACCTCAACTTTCCAACTCTGCTGGACTCTGAAAGAAAGCCGTGTATGGAAAACTATGGCAGACCTCCAAAACCAACTCAAGTGAAATTTGTTGCTAGATAAGGAAGTAGTGCAATTATCTTTCTGACCAAGCAGCTTTTCATTCATAGGTGAAAAAGATTCACCATGAGCCTTTGTCCAAACAGTAGGAGTTTCACATGTAATGGAAAGATCGTGCCGTTGACTGAATAAACAAATGGGAAATGGTTACGCTGAAAAAGGGTGGAGGGCGGGTTTTGGCTATCTGCAAACAGAAGCAGTCAGTTCGCTTCCTTCTGCACCATCTCAATGATCACTCACAAAATTTTAGCGAGTTTATTTTAAATAAAGGTATCAAGCTTAAAACTCATCTGACTGTTTTGTTGCCCAAGATCATTATACAGCACTTTTCTGCCACAAAACATTAAGATAAATGGTATTTTTCATAGAACTAAAACAAAACTTCATTAATTTTATTATACACACACATACACATACACACACACACACACGTGTCCAGTTTTAATCCAGTTTATTATTTCAGCCTGGCCGCTGGAATGTGAGCTCTGAATGTGACAGTCTGGCAATAATTGCAGGTAGTCTTTGTCTTACGACTGTAATGGAGCCTGTCCATTAGAGTAATAAATTGTGATGCTTATAATGTGGGTCACCCATATGATCAAACTGATTTTACGACCTTTTTTTAAAAGCAGTAGTGTTAAACGAATGCTGCAGTTATTAAGAGAACCAGTTGTTCACTATGGGCCTGTTTTGCTGAAAAGCAAAAGTAAATGCCAGTTTTTGGCAAAATAGTTATAAAACATGATCACAATAACTGCAGGATGCTCTAAATGGCTGCAAAGTTGCTGAGTACCCAAAATGTGATCACATGACCATAAGGGGAGGACAGCATCAGAACTTTGGAACCAAATTGTAAGCGCCCCTGGGGAGGTCTGTCATAACTTTGAACAAATGGTCGTAAATCTAGAACTGTAGGCTTCAACTCTCAGCTCAATATACACCCACCATGTTAAGAGGGATAACGGCTGTGATCCTGGATACCTAAATGTTGTCTTTCAAACCAACATGCTTTTGGTTCTCTTAATCAAGTGAGCTTTCGAAATAGTATTGTTGCGCCATTGAATACTCTTTAAGCAATAGGTTTGGTGCGATGGATAAAGAAGCTGAGAATTATACACAGCCAGAACGAGCCTCTTGCCCAATTTAATTTCTAAACTGGGGGAAAGAACTAAAAATGGATCCTACATACTTTATCAAATCGTGACAAGGTTGAACATCCTGATTGGGAGCCAAATGTTAGCTTCCTCTGACAGAAGGAGCTTCCATTGTGGGAGGAAGGCTTCCTCTCTTGGAAGACAACGTTTTCCGTCAGCAGAAAAAGAGACTTTGGATTCTCTTGCCTGCTTTCACTTCCTGCCATGTGCTCCTCCGCTGTTAGATTTTGAAAGGCAAGAGAACAGTGTTCGGCCACCGTTGCCACATTCCTGAGACTATGCTACAGCACAGCTGCCAGAATCTGTGTATAAGTGCATTTGTGTAGCAGTTTCAATTTTCAGATGGTTCTCTTGCCCTGCCATTCATGGATGTGAAATGCACATCAAGGACAAACATGAAAGGTGTAGTTTATACATTGTGCTAAGCTGTCACTTGCTTTGTTATGGAACCGGTTCAATACATTGATTCATATTTTTTTCTTAGCTCAGTTCAAATAACTACCTGCTCAGCACATGACTCAACATTAACCACAATTATACGTTTAATACAATAAGCTATAAATCATGATTTACAAGCCATAAGGCCTGGCATCGTACAACATGCCAAACCAGTGACTGACTATTACATCGGGTCCATGGCTCAGTTTACCTGTTAAATCATGATTTATTGAATCCTAAAACCTAAATGCATACAATGTAATGTGTAGTCATCAACAACCATAGTTTGCACATGACTAATTTTCTCAGGAAGCTAAACCCAAATTAAACAAACCTCATTGTGGCTTGGGAAGATGCACCAGATCGGTGATAGCATGTCGTGAGTCCTTGTTAGAATTGTATGAGTCAATGGAAGCTGCAGACCATAATCCATCCACACCCCAGACCTCCACTCATTGATGGGGCAAGTCTGAAGAGCAGCTGTAACCACATTTCACTTTGGAGGAATCACTGTATTACGATTAAGCCATTTATTTAAAATAAAAAACCCACTGCAAATATGGAACAACCAGTGCCTTTAAAAGGAATAATAAAATCTCAGATTATGGGGTGCTTTAGATACTTCTTGAGGCTGGTCCACCCCAATAATCAAAGAGTTTTGATTTTCCTTAAATATATATTTCTAAAGTAACAGGAGCTGACTCCAGAACGTGCATTATTAAAAAGGCATGACATTTCTGGTATAAATTAACTGCAGTTGAAAAAAAAATGTGATTCAACACAGAGATAAGAATCTGGTGTTGCTTCTAGTACAAGAATTAATGCCAGACATTATTCAGTTATTCAGCACTGAATTTAATACAGTATATGATTTTTCCTGATAAAAAATAAGATTTTTTTCCTGATTAAAAAATAAGATTTTTTTTCCTGATTAAAAATGTTTTGTGAAATAGAAAAATATTAAGAAGGGGGGAAGATGCTGACTTCATGAAAAATGAAGTATTTCTGTATTTAGAAGTATTTAGAGTACCGGTACTTTGTGTTTGTCTAAAAATATTCAATATGCAAGAAAATTAACTATAGTTAAGGATCAGCATTCATTCCTTCATTTTGGGAATTTGATGAGTGTACCATATTCTTTGTATCAAAGGATGCCTTCAATCCTCAGCATCTCCAAGTTGAACGGCGAAAGACTTCTCTTTCAGATCCTTGAGAACCGATGCCAATCAACCTAGATGATATCGAGCTAATTTGATCAATTGATTAAATGTCTGCCCTTTGCTTCCCAGGTGGTCTTACTGCTGCCAGAACTCAGCAATACAGCTAGTTATTGACTTACAACCATAATGGACCCCAAAATTTCTGTTGCTAAGCGAGACAGCTGATAAGAGAGTTTTGTCCCATTTTACGACCTTTCTTTCCACAGTTAAGTGAATCACTGGGATTAAATTAGTAAAATAGTTAAGTGAACCTGGCTTCCCCATTACAGATTGCTTGTCGGATGGTTGCAAAAATATCAGCCTGTTTCCAAGAATCTGAATTTTGATCACATGACCATAAGGCTGCTGCCACGGTTGTTAAGTGTGAAAAACGGTCAAAAGTCACTTTTTTCAGTGTTGTTGTAAAACTTTGAACTTGTTACTAAAAGAATGGTTATAAATCCAGGACTATCAGTATCTCTATTTGCAAGGAACAGAGATACTACTGTCTGAAGTCTTCATACAAAGATCAACATAGGATGTTTTGCTTTTTTTATGTACATATATAAATATATGTCATACAAATCCTTTTCAATATAAACTACACTATGCAGAAAAAAAGAATTTAAAAAGGTGATAAGCCTTGATATAAAAAAAGAAGGAAATATAGCTAAATCTATATTTACTCTGTTCACCGACCTCTCCAAACCTTTCTGTACTTGAGAAGAACTTTTCCTTCCTCTAGATTCCACTTCATTCATTGTCATTTGTTCTTTAAACTTCCTGCTTTTCTCTAATCTATCCGTGTTTAAGGTGTTCATCATTCTTCTCAAACCGCCCACTCTTTTTTGTATTTGTTTTGTGATTTAATCCTCAGCTTTCTTTCTGTGATCAAATGGGTTTATGTCATATTAATCATTCACCCATTTTTAACATTTCTCCAGTTATGCCATCTAAATCTTGCCCTGTTTTTCAACCCTCTCACAGCTTTTATTATCTTCTTTTCTTCATTTTCTTGGATCCTCACATGTTCCACGTTCTGTTCCATTCTTCAACATATCATTATCATCCCATATAAATCTCTAAAAACGTCCCACTAGCATTTTTTCACTTCAGTTTTCTCAAAAGTCATTCTTAATCTACCCTGCGGGAAATCCCTTATATATATATCCCTCTTCATGAATTTTCCAAAACAGTTTATTTCCATAAAAATTGCTCTGTGTTTTCTTTACTTTATAATTATAATGGTCCCTTACCCTCCTTGATTCTATTATTTGCAACTATTTCTCTATGCATTATATACAATATTATTGTACAATATTTTTCTTTCATTCTCATTTGTGCAATCATTTTCTTATATATTTTTTCCTCATTTACAGTTTCTTTTACTTCATCATTCAAAGAATATAGAATAATAGTGATCTTAGAGGTCTTCTAGTCCAACCCCCTGCCCATAGCTGCAAATCCTATACCAGTGATGCGTGGCAGAGACCTGAAGACAAGCTGGCCGGCGGGAGGCATGCGCCCATGCGCAGTAGAGCTGGGCTGGGGCGATGGCTGGTGTGCCTGCAGAGAGGGCCCTGCATGCCACCTGGCATGATTCGCCATCACAGTCCTATACCTTTTCAGACAAATGATTTCCCTGTTCTTTCTTGCAAATCTTCAGGGTAGGAGTGCCCACAATTTCTGGTGGCAAGCCGTTCCATTGATTGATTGTTCTCACAATCAGGACATTTCTCCTTAGTTCATGGGTTCTCAAACTGTGGCCCGAGGGCCGCATGCGGCCCGCTAAAGTCATTAATCCGGCCCTCGCAGGACCACGAAGCTACCCCGCCCACATCACCTCACCCACCTTTTGGCCAAGGACAGGAGTTACCTTTGCAAGCCCCTGGGCTGGAACTGAAAGATAAGGCCAACAATTTTGGCCTGCAGAGACATTCTGGAGGTGGGAGGTGAAAAACAGGGTGCACAGGAGGCCAAAATTGGGCCGTTTTTTCCAAAAATACTGGGCATTTTTGCCTGTCTTTGGCCTGCAGAATGCTTTTGGGGGGTGGGAGGGAGGTGAAAAATGGGGTGCACAATGT
>JANHFT010000254.1:172051-182352 GCA_032467955.1 Pseudoxenodon macrops | reverse complement strand
TGAGAGCATATGCACCAAAGACAAATTCCTTGTGTGTCCAATCACACTTGGCCAATAAAGAATTCTATTCTATTCAGGTTACAAAATCTGTGGAACAGAAATATAGAGATAGGGAAAACGTAGTCTTTCTTGGTCAGTGTTTCTCAACCATAATAACTTTTAAGATGTGGGGACTTCAACTCCCAGAATTCCCTAGCCACCATGCTGGCATGACATGGCTGACTGGGATATTCTGAGAATTGGGAGTACACATATTCTAAAACTCCTGAGGTTGAGAAACATTGCTTTAGGCCAGTGATGGCTAACCTTTTCTGGACCGAGTGCCCAAAGTGCTCACACGCATGTGAATGTGCGTGCCCGAAGCCCCAAAATGCAATGTGCAATGTGGGTTATTGCCTTAAACACTAGGGATTAAGTGATTAAGGAAAGATTAACGGGTGAGGGCATAATAATGCATGTGGCCCCACACATGTGCCCCATGCATGCACCCCCTGTTAAGATGGGTCATCCGTGAATTTTTTTTCATTACCTAATTGAAAAAAGTCCAGGAGAAGTATACCATTGTACAGTAAATCCAACTTCTGCAGATGCTGCAGCCGCACTTAAAATCCAGGTGGGCACATTTACAAGAGTAGAGGCTGCCTTCCTCCAGCCCTACTCCAGGACATGAAGCAACATTATGAAGCAGTCTGATTGGCCAGCTGCAATGCCCAGGGGGTTCAAATGCAATATAGGAAGCGAGAAGTGGAATCAGTGAAGGATGGCTGCAGGGTGGCAGGACTGAAGTTTGCTAAACGTTACTTCTCTGTCCATGATGGGTAAGGCAGCAGGTGACATCAACAGCAGTGAGTCTCTGGCAACCAGATCAAGCATGGTGGCCTGATAGGGCAAAGTGACAATACCCTACCTTATAGGCCAGTGATGGCTAAACCTTTTGCCATCATGTGCCAAAAGCAGGGAGAGCGTGGGGGGAGGTCACGTAAATGTGTGCCCGCACAAATATTGCAATGCACTCCACTCTCCGTGCATGTGCATGTGACCACCCTCCTCCCGCTTTTGACATGCAATGGCACAGTGGGTTTTGCCCTCCCTAGGCTCCAGAGGCTTTCTAGGAACCTGGGGAGGATGAAAACGCCCCCCCCCAGAGGCTCTCCAGAGACTGGAAACGGGCCATTTCCCAACTTCTGGTGGGACTGGAAGGCCCGGTTTTCGCTCTCCCCAGCCTCTAAAGGGTTTCTAGGAACCTGGGAAGGGCGAAGACGGCCTTCCCCATCCCCCGAGGCTCTCCGGAGGCAGGAAATGGGCTGTTTTCCGACTTCTGGGGGGACTGGAAGTCCTGGTTTTCACTCTCCCTAGCCTCCAGAGGCTTTTCTGGAGGCTGGGGAGGGTGAAAACGGCCTCTCCCACTCCCCCAGAGGCCCTCTGGAGGCCAGAAATGCCCTCCCAGAGCCTCCGTGCTAGCTGTTTACTTACCTCAAAATGGGCGTGGCCAGCCAGAAATCCGCCGGCCAGCATGTGCGCTGGAGCTGATGTACAGCAATGGCTCCCGTGAAATAAGATATGGGTCCGCGTGCCATAGGTTCGCCATCACAGTTCTAGGCCAAAACAGCAACTCAAAACAGAGTTGCTAACCTCGGGTGTGGAAGAGAGCCAGCATTTGGATGACATCATGCAAATGGTTTCTTTTCATTAAAAAAATAATAATGTTGAATTTTGGGCTATTCCCAGCAATGCTGAATAAGTAAACAGCAATGCTGAACCTGGATGTGGAGGGGAGAGCAGTGATTTTGATAGCCACAAGAGTAATATTAAGAGACCAGGGCAGCTACCTGGGCTGTCCTTTTAAAAGCATTTTCAGTGTCACGCTGGACTGTGGCAGTCTATCCTAATAAGGCTAAATTTGTTGAGGACATACAGGTAATCTGTTTTTACGATTATTCAGTTCCAAAGTCACTGAGGAAAAAAATGACTTGCAAATGGTGCTCGCCCAATTGTTGTAGCTTCCCCCACGGTCATGTCATCAAAATTCAGCTGCTTGATCTTAGGATAATGTGATTGTGACCTTCCCAGCCAGCTTCCAAGAAGTCAAGTCAAGTGGGGGAGGAGCCAGATTCACTTAAAAACTACAAAAATCACTGAAGAGTTGTAGTGATTCCCTTCAAAGTCATGGCAAAAAAGGATCATGAAATTGTGTACCACTCACTTAAAAGCTACCTTGTTTAGCAACAGAAATTCTGGTCCCAATTGTGGTTGTATGTGTAGTTTGACAATATTTGCTGGTTTTGGTGTTTTTTATGAATTACCGTATTTTTCGAAGTATAAGAAGCACCTGAGTATAAGACGTACCTTAGTTTTTGGGGAGGAAAATAGGGGGGAAAAGTCTGCCTACCAGGTATTCAACTGACTAGTACCTTAGTCTGGTCAGCTTCAGCACATTATTTTATCCCCTAGTTAGGACTGAAAAAAAGCTTCTAAAGCATAGCTGATAGAGAGAAGCAATGAAAAAAATCTGCAAAGCCCGGAATATCGTTAGCACCTGGTTAGGTCTGAAAAAAAAGGTTCTTTGGAGGGAGTAGCAATGAAAAAGGCCTACAATGATAGCTTCACTCTTCACTCGCCTCGTTAGGTCTGAAAAAAAGCTTTGAAAAAGCTACATTCGGAGTATAAGACGCACCCAAATTATCAGCCTTTTTTAGGGGGGGGAAGTGTGTTTTATACTCCGAAAAATATGGTAATCCTTGTTTGGAGCATTTGAAGAAACAGATTAACTATGGGACCCTGAAGGGTTAATTATTTTCATAAAGGACTGTTAATGTTTGGAAAGATGGAGTCATAAATACAGACTTTGTTCCAATGGTTAGCTTCCAAATATTTATAAAGTTTAATGTTAGGTGACAGTGTTTATGGCGATAATGCATGGAGATGACTTACAGACAGGACAAAAAAATCGCTAACAGAAAACATGTGTCAAGTTTAAATGAACTTTAGTGGAGTGATAATTTCTCTTGATAGAACTGGCATACTTCAACTGGGAAACAGTGAAGTGCATGTGATATTTTACAGAGCACATTTAGGTATTGTGATACATTGGGAAACTATGCAGTTCAGCATTGACCAATTGTTAAAGTGTGTTTCTTTGTAACATGTATTAAAGATAACATTAATTGGAGAGTGACAGGAGGAAAATGGATTGGCCTTTGGTTCTTTCTGTGGTCTCCCAGCCAACTTTTTCTTCTGACTTTTTCTGAAGTTAAGAAATCCTCATCTCAGAAGGTCCTGATTGAGGCTGTTGAGAGTGTATGGCAGTCATCATTCTATCCTGTCCCAACAAATATTAAACAGTCTTTTCTAAATTGCAGTTTTCCAGATAGAACCTATTTCTAGAACTCTGGGAATATATGGAGTAGCTCTTTCTACGTCAAAGGATGTGTATAAGAGAAAGTGTGAGAAATGGATATGTACTTGCAATATCTCTTGTTAGACAGGAACCAGAAAATGCGTTCCAGCTCACTGTTTTGGTTTAGAGCAGCTACCACTTTTTTGAGGATTACAAGGGTTACAAATTACATACTTGAATATTTGGAGTCCATCAGTAGGCAACTTGGTGCCTTCCAAATATTAGATCTTCACATCCCGTCAGCACCATCCAGCAATGGATTGTGATGTATATAATCCAAAACACATAGAGCAGGGGCGTGAAACTTGCAGCTCGCGGGCTGGATGTGTCACGTGCTGGCCACCCCCACCCCCATTTTAATGAAGGGAAAAAAGTTGCGATACATCACGTGATGACATAGGTTTGACACCCCTGACATAGAGAGTATCAGATTAGGGATCTCTGTTATATTTATTAAGTGGTGGGTACAGAAACTCTTATGTATAACCAACTGTTTGGAAACTGAGTTTGGAGCTATGTTGCCAGGTTATTTTCTTGACCCTAAGAAACTGAGGACGATGCTACTGTAATATTATATATCTTACATATAATAGGATGCTGTGGATTGGATCCCTGAATACTGCTTTTATTGGACCATTAATGAAATTAATATGACATGGACTTTAGCAGTTGGAGATCCCCCCCCCTCGACTGAGTACTGAATTGCCTGGTGAGCAAATTTCTGGGAGTTCCATGAATAAGGCTGAAGTCAAACATGATGGCCATAATCTCATACCTTTCATTCATTGAGATTGACATCATGTCTTAGAAACTGATTTCACAGTTCAAGAATGTGTACATTCTCTTTTTCTTCTCACATGGGAAAAGAAAAGTGATATAAGGTTTTTAGTTGTCCTTTAAAAAATGCTTCATTCTAATGTATAAGTTCTTTTTTTATGTTTTTTATTAAACTTTATACATTTAAAAACATAGCTTTTCATTTTTACAGCTGTATTTATCGACAACTCGACTTATCTCATTTCTTCTTTTAGTTTGTAGTATTCATGCAATTTGTTAATTCTACTTACCTCTTAGTATATCATCTTAATCTTTAATAACTTTTCTTTAGATTATACATATATAGAAGTACTTATATGTTTTATCGTTTACATATATCATATATTTCATACGTTGATTTTACTTTTATGATCTAGCCAATTATAACATTTCCCCCATATTTTGTAGTATTCTGTGTCTTCTCTATCATGTAATTCCATTGTTTTTTTTTTCAATCCTTCTTCCTGCAGAATTAATAATTTCATATCTCCAACGAAGGTAATATGGTAAAATCAGAATGAATACATATTTTTATTTATCACGTCAACCCACTTTCTACTGTGGATAAAAATGTAACTTCAACTTAGTCATGTCTGTAGCCAAAAGATGAGAAAATAAATAAAAGTATGTGTCTTCCATCCATTCTCACTACCTCCCCCCATTTATGCAGTTTCCCATCATTAGTGAGTTTCTATTAAAAAATCCTTTTCCCCCTAATCTTTGTGTTTTCTGATATTTATATACAATTGTGTTAAGAGAGGCAGGATTTCTGTACTGCTTGTCTCTAGCAGAATAATTTCCATAGTATTTTGAGATAGCCTCCAGGAATGGGTTAATCTCGTCTGATCAGCTGATTGGACCGAGTCTGCAGAGTTAAAATCCCGCCTTCATTGCTAGGATACCCAGTTTTTGACTCAGTCCTCAGCTTGGACAAGATGTGTCAAGCCTTTCTCTTGGATTCTATACCAACTATATGGACAATAAGTTTCTCAAGTTTCTCTGTTCCAAAATTCCTGTGAGCAGCTTAAAGAAGCCAAGTGTTTCCAAAGTACAATTGTCTATGTATTTATAAGATGATGGGGATAGAAGAACATTGGCTGGATGTTAAGATTGAGAGAAAGGGAGAGACTGAAAAAGGGAGTTGTAGCCATGAACAAGAGTTTGATGGGACTAGAAAAGAATTCTATATAAATCTTTGGAAAATTGTTGTTTATCAGTACTGACCTGTTGGACCACTATTCTTAGTATTAGATGATAGCTTCATACAAGCATCTAGATCAATGTTTCTCAACCTTGGCAACTTTAAGAACTTCCAAAATTCCCCAGCCAGCAATTGACTCATATTTATGATGGTTGCCCTGTCCTGAGATCATGTGATCATCATTTGCAACCTGACATGTCAATAGGGAAGCCAGATTAATTTAACAGCTGTGTTACTATCTTAACAACTGCAGTGATTAACTTAACAATTGTGGCAAGAAAGGTTGTAAAATGGGGCAAAATTCAATGTGTCACTTAACAACAGAAATTTTGAACTCAATTCTGGTTGTAAGTAGAGGACCACCTGTACCCCCTTCTAAAGAATAAAGATGTGTATCTTGAGTTTTAAGATCATGAGTTGCCAACTAATTGTGGTTTACATAAAAATTAGCAAAGTAATGATTGACTGAACTTAATTACCTACATAGTGACTGAAATAAAACAGTTAAAGAAGCTCTCCTGCTGTGAAAATTAATAATTTGGTATGTATTGGAGCTGTACATGTTTCGAAAAAGGTGTTTTGGAGTGTGCAAAAGTCACAGATGTAGCATCTGCTCAGAGGGTTCCTACCTCTGTTCACTTCTTCCAATTAAATCTGAAGCAGTGGCAAATCCTTGTAGGTATCCACTTTTGTGAACTAAATATATATTGTGCAATACTGAGTGTTATGCTGAATTAAAAGTCTTTATGCGTGCAGGCAAATATTACTGATAGTGGTATTCATAATGACTCAAGAATATTTGCAATGATAGGATGATATGCACATATCTGCAGAAAGAATCCATGCCCTCTGTTTAATCTATGGTAATCTATGGCAGATGATGTTTAAAACTAATTTCATATTAAATTCCAACTATCCAATTATCTGTTTGGTGAATAATCAGAGTTAAAGTTTTCTGACTACATCTCCTACGTATGATTTCCCCCCCTGATTGCTCCTTTTATTCTTCTCCCCCAACTTTGTTTGCGTATACATATATGTTTGTGTTCTTGTACAAACCTGCAAACATTTATTTATACATATAAGGCACAAAACTCACACCGTTATTGAAGTGGTCCGTGGCCCACAAAAACTTAAACTGCATATATTTGTTATCCATTAAGATGGTATTTGGTATTCTTGAGGCAAAAGCCTAAACTAAAACTGTCTGGGGATTAGCAGCGAGCAAACATTGTGGTAATGTTTTATAAGCTGTTGAAACATTGTGCAGCTTGATTCATTTGTGTCTGTGTTTTCATGTGGAAGTGAATTCTTCCTAATGGAAGACATGACATATTTTAATGATTCCAAATGAACCTTGCTTGAAGGTGCTGAAAGGCTTCACACCATTTGCCTTCAAGGCAAAGGTTTTTAGCAGCTATAATGCCTGCAATGTGCCACATAATGCTCTACCCCACAACAACCCATTAAATTGGCCTGGAAAACCAACGAGGGACAGGACTGTAAGCCATGCCTTGGGTAGTTTTATATTCTGCATCCGTTATAGTTCCTGTGAAAGTCCTGTGCCATGCATTTCCTTCCTATCTATCTTATGCCCAAAAATATTGATGCTGCAGATTTTAAATATTTAGATTTATTTATTACTAACATTTCTATGCTGCGGTACTGCCAGTTGCTCGGATATTTGAAAAAGGGAGACATGAAGCAATTATGATACATTTTAAAGCCGTGCCTTCATAACACAATTTTCTTTTGAACATTATGCTCAGTGAATTAATACTTTAGAAGGACAAAATAATTGTGCTAGCTGCCTCTGAAGATCCTATTGGTGAGAGGAATCAAATTGGTACTCAGATTCATAATAAATATTTTGTTTATCTAAAATGAAGAAGGGAACTTGCAGGTCTTCAGCTTCAACACTACAGTTCCTAGCAGTCTTCATCATCGGTCATACCAACTCAACAGCATCTGGACAACCATGATTCCCATCCTTCAGCTAAAGCATAAAGGCTGCATGTATTTCCCAGTGCCTTGCAACCAAGAAAATATCAGAGGATCATTCTAGCTACTACAGTATGGATTAGTTCAATTTTATCCAAGTTGTAATGATATTTACAAGTGTATATAAATCAGAAATCAAATTATGTAATTCAAGCAATAACTTAATTATACTACACTTAAGTAAAATGTAGTATAATTATTACGGAATCAAATCTTTAGAAAATCTTTTTTTTAAAATCCTTTTTCATTTATAAAATACCGGTAGGTGCATATTTAGACTGACACGGAATGGCTCGCGCTCTTAGAAGTGAGAGAGGACTAAAGCAAACCTAAATTTGTTTTCATTTCTTTTTCATTTAACTGATTCTCCTTATATATAGTAATCATTTTCTCCGTCTACCACATTAAATATTGTATAATAAATCTAAAGCATTAAATGTGGCCTTGAGCACTCAAGTCACGTACTTCAGAGCTACTGGACAAACTGGAATACAGAAACTAAGTTCTGATAAAATTTAGACAACATGTGGAGTGAGTCACTTGATAAATGAGATTTGTCCTTCACTAGGTAAAAACATCTTCCTGCTGAATGCATTGCACTGTCACACAGACAGTTATTTATTATTCTGTCATACAGAATAATAAATTATGGAAAATGCACATCAAATACATTCCCAGGAAGCACTAAATGGAGGAAGGCTGTCCTGTTTCTATTATGCCCAGGACATTTTATGTGGCTGTAGAAGGAATGTAAGAATCATAAGGAACGCCTTAACTATTGTAGTTAGTAGAACAGGCTACCACTTGAAATAGTGAGTTCCCCTTGAGTAGAGGATGTCTACATCATCAGATAAAGGCTTGATGGTCATCAGTCAGAGATAAAATAATAAATCCTGCCACTGAGCAAGGATTGGACTCAGGGATATTTAAGGTTCCTCCCTACTCTGTGATTCTGTTAATCAGAATTTGGATTTCTGTTTACCATAAGTTTACTGTAAGAGCCATGGTAGCACAGTGGTTAGAATGCAGTACTGCAGGCTAACTCACTGCTCCCTCCAGGAGTTTGATTCTGAACTGCTCAAGGTTGACTCAGCTTTCCATCCTTTTGAAGTCAGTAAAATGAGGACCCAGATTGTTGGGGGCAATATGCTGACTCTGTAAACTGCTTAGAGAGGGCTGTAAAGCTCTGTGAAGTGGTATATAAGTCTAAGCGCTATTGCTATGCGTTAACTGCTTGTCTCTCACAAATAAAGGCAAATATATGTGTGTGCCAGGATAACGTTGCAATATCCAATCTGAATCTGTCATGGGGACCAGAGGTTTTGTCTTCTGAACTTTTGGACTGTTGGAGCTCATCTTCAGGGAACTTCACTTGACTACTAGACAGTTAGAGAGAAGTTCCCTGAAAATGGGCTCCAGCACAAGTCCAAAAGCTTGGAAGACAAAACCTCTGGTTCCAGTGACCCAGATTTGATCCTATTTGGTTCTCATTCAATGGGGTTTAGCAAAGTTACCTCTGGAGTTCATGGCAGACTGTTTCTCATTAGCAGGAAATTACACTCCAAATTTAGGCTTTTGTTCCTTCTTGCCAAATGACAAGTCCCCATTGTCCCTTTTGATCTCTCTCACAGATGCATCAAGGTTTGCTGCTCATCTTCCTTAACAACTTTGTGTTGTATAAAAAAAGCAGCAAGGAGAAAAGAAAAACTACAACAATAAAAAAAATGATATACTTCCAGTAGTTGGTTTAGCACTTTTCATAGACAATTGGAGAGAGAAGCATCGGCCAGTTGCAGAAGAGGATGGTAAAGGTCTGTTGTGTTGTGTTGTGTTGTGTTGTGTGGGTGTGTTATGTTATGTTGTAGAAAGGCTACTTACATTTGGGTGATACAATTGATTACCACGTGGAAGAGATCCTTATAATTTCCATTACAAGTTAGTCTTTGAAAACAAAAATTTCAGTGTACAGACACACAAACAGAAAAACAGGGTTCCTGGACAGATTCTCAACTTTCCCACAATTTCAAAACAAGACAAGATGCATCTAACCTACCAATACTTCCTCTCAAAAATAGATTTTGTGGAGTTTGGTGGGGGAAATGGGTACAACATAGCATCTTAAATATTTTTTTCTCCTTACATCTATTTACATTCTGGTTTCCCTTATGGCCTCACAATGAAAACAACTGCAGACCCATTCTAATATAGGATTAATTATAATGCAAGACTGAATCAAAGTTTTGTTTCAGTCAAATATACGCAGTAAAGTTTGTACACTTAGATCAACAATTTCAGCAGAAAAAAATATACTGTTTGCTAATGTTAATAGCCAAGGCTATAACTCTAATCAAAGATTTGTGCTGTGGGAATATTAGTAATATTTGTATTGTATCTTTTATCCATCTCATGTTATCTGTCATACAGCAGGAATTTGACAGGAAAATGCCTTATTTAGCAACGAGAGAGGAATTCACATGCTTTCAATAATGCCTCACTAAGAAAGAGGTCTTAAACAGAGGTCAAATGTTGAAGTTAAAAGGGATTGTGGTGGGTCAGTGTTTCCTCTTCTGTTGTTAAAAATGTGCATGTGCTTATTACATTATTATTACTAAAACACGACAGTTTAATAAAAAGTTATTTTAATTAAAATTCAATGTAAATTTCAGTGTTAGCATTAAATAGCAACACATTTTTCATGGTTTTATTGTACATAAAAGAAGCTAATGTATACTGTAAACAAAGTGCACCATGAGTTCCTATTACATTAACAGTGAACAGAATATTACCCTGTTTCCCTGAAAATAAGCTGTCCCCGGATAATAAGCCCAATCAGGCTTTTGAGCGCATGTATAAAAATAAGCCGTCCCCTGAAAATAAGCCCTCCCC
>JANHFT010000254.1:136490-148032 GCA_032467955.1 Pseudoxenodon macrops | reverse complement strand
TCTCTCTCTCTCTCTCTCTCTCTCTCTCTCTCTCTCTCTCTCTCTCTCTCTCTCTCTCTCTCTCTCTCTCATTTTTATTCTGCAAATCATAAATAACTGTTTCCTCCCATTGAAACCTACATAACATTGTTGCCTGTACCCATTAAGGTTTTCAGAATGTCCCTTTTTCTCCCTTACAATGGAGGGAGGCTTTGGTTGTGCCCTGAGCAAACCAGCCACACTAATCTGACTCAAGCCATGATTTAAAGTCGGATCAATCTCCCCTCTTCCTACTGGGAAGGTTCCCATTCCTTTTGTTGCAGATTATTCTTCGCTTCGGAAGGACTGCAAAGGCCACAGGACCCCATAAATGTCAATCTTCCCATTGCAGGTCCACTGGCTGGATGGGGCATCAGACGTTCAACACAATCAACTCCGCCAGCAATAATTTGACTCCTAGCATTTGCCTGACCCCTTAAATCATCTGGACAGAAGTGGCCATAAAAGCCTCTATGGAGCATTTTTTCCTTTGGCATAATTAAATTTTCTACAGCATGGAATCCTTGAGAAACAAGTCCATGTTGTATTTGACATTTGGCTGGGAGTCATGCGGCATAGCAATTAGACTGTCATGGAGAAGCTCTTTCTCTCCTTCCACCTTCACTTTCCAGTAACCATCAATGTGGTTGTATTTATATGGTCCTGTATTTATCCAAATTGATCATGCATTTATAAACACAGACTGAATAGTGCTCAGTCCCCAGTTTTCTCATCTTCTTCACAGGGGGTTGAATGTTTGATGTGTTATCCTTTCGTCTTGGAGTAACCAATTCCCTCCACCAGAACAAATTGCTGATCAAAAATAATTTGGTAGGGTTTCATTTTCTTTCCTGCAAATAAGTGCTACCACACCAAGATTAACTGCATGTTAATACAAATTGGGAGGATAAAAATAGGGAATATTTTTGTCACCTGCAATATTTTAGGGTTCACCTTCTACTTCTGAACCATTGCAACTAGAAGGCAACGAAAAGGAGACAGAAGAGGGATTTGGTTCTAGATTGTAGAGAAATGTTCTTCATCTGGAAAAGTCTATTTCTTAGATTTTCTTCTATGAAGACTATAATTTATCCAGTACCTGATCCAAGCATTGCAATGTTAAGTTTATCTCTGCTTCCTTCAGGTTTTGCAATCTGTTGTAAAGGTCTAGAGGTGACTCAAAATGCCAATCCGAGAGAAGAGCACAGCAAAGAAGGAAAATGGTGCCCAAAGCCAAGAAGATGAGATGGTGAGTGATGGAAAGAGGCATCAGAATGTAAGTTGTATTTGGAGGGGAGGGCAATTTCCATTGGGGTGGAAAAGAGCTTAAATCAAGGATGTCCAACCTTGGCTCAAGACTTGTGGATTTCAACTCGGTGGCTGAAGTATTTGAGCTTCAGCTTCAGTATCTGTCCTTCCAAAGGATAGTGTCAGTGTTCCAAATATCACCCCTGATCAAATCTGACTCCAAGGCAAAGCATTCCTCAAAGATCCAATTTATTATTATATTGTGCAGTATCTACATATTATCTAATATCCAACATATTACTTCACTTCTTTTTTTAAACAGTATTAAAAATGTGGTTTTTGTCTCTTTTTCCTCTTTCCATATCATTCTTACTCTTTAATACAAACTAATTTTGTCATTTAACATATACATTGCTAATTTACTTTGTAACATTCATAGCAAATATTCTGATAATTTTTCTTTGCATCACATATAGACAATTGTTCCATTTATGTAATTTATTTTATCCCTTGTCTTTCACATTACTCCATATTTTTAATTCCCCCCCTTTTTTTGGGTTGTCTCCCACTTATTTCTTTTGGTTCTCTCATTTTGTCTATTCCTAGATTTCCCTTTCATTGTTTTGTTTTATTCTTACCTTTTCTAGCCCCTTCTTCTTTTCCCTTTGTGCCTTTCTTTTCCTCCCCTTTCTTTCCCATACCATCTAAAATCAAGCCCCGCATGGAGCTTTGAAGCATAGAGCGGGATGCACACTTCCAGAGCATCCGCTGCCGGAAGACTCTGCCCCGGTTCCCGGAAGACTCGGCAGCAGGTGGCTGGCCCAACTGGCCTCTTACCGCTTGGTCGGTGAATGGTGCTCTGTCTAGTTGGAGGGGGGGTTGTCCGCTGGGTGGCCACTACATGGCAAGAGGTGCCAGGCAGCTGCTCTCTTGCAAGTGGAATGGGAGTTTGCAGGCAAGGGGGATCGATGGGAGGCGGGCGAGCGCCGAAAACACTGGAGGGGGAGAGAACAGAGAGACAGCTCCGGATCAGCTCAGCTGATCCGTGGGTCGGGTTTAAGGGGCTCAGTTGCCACTAGCTGACCGGGGAAGGGAAGGGCTGCCTCCTATGCTGGCCATGCCCACCCCTTTGGTAGGGCTTATTTTGGGGGGAAGGTGTATATTTACGGCCACCCCAAAAATCAGACTTGGCCTTATTTTCAGGCCATGTCATATTTTCGGGGAAGTACGGTATATAACATAAACTCAACCTCAATACGTAGCTTTTTGAGAAATCAAGGTTTAAAAAAGATGGGGAAATAAGGTTAGTTCTTAGATTCAGAGACTGGATTGATAGAAGCACTGTCCAATAATAGAACAAAGAATAATAGGGTTGAAAGAGACCTTGGTTTGTTTTTTAATCGAACCACCTGATCAAACAGGAGATCCTGTAACATTCTGGACAAATGGCTCTCCGGTCTTCTCTGCAAAATCTCCAGTGATGGAGCATCCACAACCTCTGGAGGCAAGTCATTCCACTGTTCTCACTGATGGGGATTTTTTCCCCTTACTTCTAGGTTGGTTCTTAATGATCTTCCACCAAATTCCCTAAGAAGCTATTCAGCTGAGATCTCAGATATCATCAGGACAGGCATGTCAACTCTGCCGGTACGACCAGTGGGATTAACATATGTAGACACAGGAAACGTGGGTTCAAATCTCTATTCATCGTGATTAAGGGAATGGGTAGGAAGCGTGAATGACCTTAACCACATTTGACAGGATGACTGCAAGGCTAGAGACACAGGAACTATCTGAAGGAAATTCAGATACAGGTTTAGTAATGTAGCTATGAACAGAAGGAACCGCAGGCCATGCCAGCTACATCTCTTCTCCAACAATGAGCAACCGCAGGCCGTACTGGCTATGTGTCGTCTTCATCAACATCAGCACGTTGTAAGCTTGAAGAAGATCTCTGGTTGTAAGAAGGCCGCTTGCATAAATGCGCTGCCACGTATTCATAAGAGTCTTTTTAAGCAAAGTAATACTAATAAGCGCTGGCCATGGCAGAGGGATGACATCATTAATAGCCTAACATGACTGAATGTCATTTGCATGATCTGATGTGTAAGATGTTATTGTGGCTTGCATGTACCTATGGTTGGCGTTGCATCAGTGGGTTTAGCTCAGGCTTGAATCATTCAGATGAATTCATGCAGTGAGTGAGCGACTGTTTCAGGAACTGCATCTAGTAGGTGACAACTGAACTCCTGATTTGGCTTCATGCACCAGCCAGCTCTGACAGCATGCTGATCAGCTTATAAAGTAGTTGTTGAATTTTCCAGAAATGTAAATATAGGTAGTCCTCGACTTACAACAGCTTGCTTAGTGACTGTTCGAAGCTAAAACGGCACTGGGAAAAAAAGTGGCTTATGATCAGAGTTACGACCCTTTGTAGCATTTCCATGGTCACATGATTTAGATCCGGATGCTTGACAACTCACACTTATGATGTTTGCGGTGATGTGGTGTCATGTTGATCCCCTTTTGCAACCTTATGGAAAGTTAACAAGTACCTTTAATTGATTAGCTCACTCTTTACCCAAAAAAAAAGAAAAACACATGCTATTATTTTGATCAAATTTTTAATTAAAAAATAAATAAACTTTTCTGAAAAGGACTCCCTCCCCCAAGGCTTTTATTTGAACTTACAATAATTTGCCTTTTTGGAATTTTCTGCTCGTGGTTTCATCACCTGTATAATCAGCACTGTTGAGTTTCAAGAAGCTCAGAATAATAACTCTTTGGCCTGAGTTAATCAATATATTTAATAAAGTGATTTATTTGGTGTTGATGTAGTTTGCTGTACTGTGTCTTGTAAGCCATGGCTTATGATTTATCAATGATGGGCAAACCCAAGCAACAGTAATTTATTCAATAAAGCATTATTTCAAAAGCCAACGTTTGCATGTTTTTTCTCTTCAGCTGACTGGTGTTTTTCCCCCCCAATTTAACATTTGCTGGATTTCAGGAAAATCCATCATTTTTCACATCAGCTGTACCTGATCTCAATACAAGGCAGACTAATATCAATCTATTTATAAATCCAAATCTCTTCCCCATTTCTGGCATTGCTTGGCAAGCTTAAAAATTAATAGTAAAGTGAGTATGTCACACCAGGGATGAATACTATATGATCTGATACAATCAGTCCAATCTTGACATTTCAAATACGGATATAAAAATTATGAAGAGTTTAAGGAAATATGGTGGATTGAACAATATGTAGTCATAGCTCAAAAATTACAACTTTCAGGGGAGTATTCATGCTCATATTTTGTATGAAAGCAGCCTTATGGCACCTTGAAAAGTGGACAATAGGGAAGTTAAGATTCCAATTCAACCAGCAAAGAATCACTTTGGATAGAGAGATGGGTGGCATAATAAAATTTAAGACAGCCTAACCCAGTGGTCATCAACCTTAAACACTCAAAGAGCCACTTGGGCCCATTTCCTGCAGAAAACAAAACAGTTGGAGCCACAAAACCTGGGCGGGCGTGGCCAACTCGATGTCACTCACTCCCACCCAGTCACATGACCCCCCCCCCCAGCTATGCCTAACCAGATTTTGTGGTTCCGTGTTTTCTATGGGAAATAGGTAACTCCTTCTCTGTCTTCCTCCCTCCCTTTCTCTAATCTTTCTCCCTCTTTCTCCCTTTCTGTATCTGTCTCTCTCATCTTTCTTTTTCTCTATCTCCCTCTCCCTCTTATCTTTCTCTTATCTGTCTTTCTTTTTCTCTCTATCTCCCTCTCATCCCTCGTCTGTCTCTTTCTTTCTCTCCCTTCTCTTTCTGTGTCTTTCTATGTCTCTCTCTCTTCATTCCTCTGTGCCTGTCTCACTGTCGGAAAGCCCTTGCAGCCCTGGGCTGGCGGAGCACAACGTGCTGCGAAGGTTTCCCTCCCCCTCCTCTTGTGCATACCCTCCTGGCCCCACCATAGCTGGTCAGGGAGGTGGAAGAGTGGGACGAGGAGGGAAGCGTCCACCACTCATAGCTCCGCCAGCCTGCCTTTCCAAAAGGAAGAAAAAACAACAAGTGACCAGCCCCAAAGATGGCATGCAGGCTGCAGGGCTTTCCGACAGTGAGAACAGGCACACACAGTGTCTCTCTTTTCATCTGTATCTCTCTCTCTCTCTCTCCCCATCTCCCTATCTTCCCCTCTCTCTTCAGTTTTTAGGAAAGCAGATTTGGTAATCCATTACTCCTTGCAGCAAAGTCTGAACAAAGGCAGATTAGCTCTCACCCAAGAGCCAAAACAGGGCAAAAGCACAGGAACAGGAAACTCAAGTGCAAAGGTCATTGAAGATATAACGCCCCCCCCCACTTCATTTGGTCAGCTGTGCAGAATCACATGTGCTTGGTGGTTCTGCTTCATCAGTAAATGGACCCCCTTTCCAATCACCCTCCATTTTGTCTCCAGTGCTTTTCTCCTGCTTGGAACTGAACCAGATGGATCTTTCTTCCAATAAGCTTATATTACAGGTATTCTCACCAAATGATAGATAGAAGCAGGGTCATTACCGCCATGTGGCAAGAAACTATACTTTAAGGGACAGTCACTCACCATTTTATTTTCTATGAATGCCTTTGCAGTCTCCCTCTTCAGTGGGACTCACTGAAATAGTTGAAAATATATTTTATATTTCAGGCTGATGTTGTGCTTTGCAGTATTCTAGTTTTTCATATATATTTTTAAACAAAACATTACAAAAATAAAATTAATCAATGCAGGGAGCTTGGCAGGATCCTGGGAAGATGCCAGAGGGCATCTTGTTGCATCTGGTACCATGTTAGGAATACAAAAAATAGGAGTTCCTTGGGAGAAATGTAGTATAAAAACAGTTTTCTGAAATAAAATTGTGCAACAGCAAACTTAGGAAGTAGTTGTTTATGGATAGCATTTACTTATTGCACTAAATCATAATAGGGTTTCTTGTTTTTGGATTAGCGTAAACTATTTTTTTATTTGTATCCATTAAGATGTGTGGTTGGTGCAACACACTATAGTTAAACAGACCATGAATTAGCCCGATGTGACAATCTGATCCCTCAGTTCATGTTCCATGGGTTTTTTTTAAAAAAAAAGTTTTTTATTCAAAAAGTTAAAAATACAAACCAGAAAGGGAAATTTTTTATTTTACAAAAACACAATAAAAATAAACAAGACATTGAAAAAAATGTGCATTAAAAAGACACATATACATATATTATCCCCCCAGTTGAATACTGATAAATATATTGCAACAATATTAATTTCCCACCTCTAACTTTTTGAAAGCTATTGACTTGTTATCTACGGTATCTATTATATTAAAAACAAAATGGTTAACAGGTAGAACAATAGAGAAACAAAATTAAAATTCCAAAACCCTCTGTTAATTAACGTGTCTATTTGGCATGTCATACTTTGCTATCTTTTATTTATATCACATCTGATATAATTGAATTACAATACATCTGAATTTAGTGTACAGTACTATGCTCTTTGAAAGTTGAATTAATTTGAGGATAACCACATTTTCTGCATCCTTGGTCCTTGAACCTTGCTTTTAGAATATGATCAGTGCCATATTTTACACATCTCTAGTTTTAGAACAAATCAAAGCTGTATACAAGTGAGACATGAAATGGAAAGTAGTTTTTCCTACTGAAATCCTGTATTATATCTATCCTAAAAAAAAAATATTGTCTATAGCTAAAGAAATAAAAGGAATTATATCTGCTGTGGCAAGTGACAGTCTGATTTTTATGTCTTGCTTGATGATAGACATTTGAGTTGATCAAAGTTTATTAATGGATATTCAACCAGATCCAGACAGCTAACAAATGTATGTCAGTGGATGAATAACAATTAAATTCCAGCTTGTTTTTCCAGGAACAGAACTTTGGCTTTTTAGGAATTTGCTGGCATTTTTCCATTATTACCTCTGCCAGTTTTATTTCTTTCCAGAGATGAAGTGAGAAGCAGCTTGGCTTATCAGAGATCTTTTTACGTAGAAGAAATATATATTCCAACTTTATTTGGTTATTTTCTTAAATTAAAATTCCTGGTTGCCACCAGAATTGTTCTTGAATTGGCTGGCCTCAAAATTCAATAAATAACCCTTACAAATAAATCCAGTGAAAGTATATTCAAACCTTTTTATTCAATTCTCCTCAATTTTCTAGAATCTGGCACTTGGTACTGGTTTATGTCTAGAGCAACATTTTCCCAGCATCAGATGGGGAATTCGAGTAATTGAAGTTCACACATGTTAAAGTTTCTTATGTTGAATAACGCTGTTCTAAAGCCAATAGATTGTGCATAGGGAAGCTTGAGAAAAAACGGTTAAAATAATGATAAAACCTAAATATCCAAATATTTTACGACATCCACACAATTCTTTTTATTCAAATATTAATACTGCAATATGTGAAAATCATAACGTCTCAGAATTAGCCACGGGACAAATATTTAGATCAAATGATTTGATGTGAATTTATTCCCTTCAAGTATCTCTGTCACAATGTGTCCTAATTTTTTTTAGCTAGGACAATTCACAATTTGAAGATTTTGTTTTACCTAGTTTTTTTTTTTAATTGTGTAATTACTTACTTTAGTTGTACTAATATTTCTGTGCTGTGCTGGCCAATGACTGAAATTAAATTTTGATTGAGAGAAATTATGATATTTTGAATTTCTCTTTTAAGTATAATGTTGGATGCAAGATGGCCAAAACATTTATTAAGCCAATCCTGTCCAAAAATAGTGTGCCTTGGACATTATTTCTCAACCTCCATCACAGTTTGGAATTGGTTTCATATCTGTTATTTGCAGGTAGCCCCTCTTTTATTCATCTCGTCTTATGTATTTTGTCAGTGTACACTGCTCTCTTGTACACAATTATTTAATAGAAGATGACAAGGTGTAGTTTTAAGAGCCAGTTTGGTTTAGTGAGTAAAGTATCAGGTTAGAAACTGGGAGACTGTGAATTCTAGTTCCGGCTTAGACACAAAGCCAGCTGGGTGTCTTTAGGCCAGTCACTGTCCTTTAATCCTAAAAAGAAGGCAATGGCAAACCATTTTCAAAAGAATTTGCAAATAATCACCAAGAGTCAAGACTCGAAGGCACCCACAGAATCCTACTAACAACATGATGATATTTGACCCTTCCATTTTGAAGGGCAACTCCATAAGGAAATATGGCTGAACATCCAAAATGTAGTCACACATGATCCAACATCAAAACATTAAACAGAGTGATAAGTCCTTTTTAAAGATGTCCATTGTAGCTTTGAAGGGTCACTAATGATAGTGTTACTATCATTGTTCTCTGGGAATTTGTCCGAACCTCCAACAGAAACTTTGGAGATAACATATGAAGCTGAAGGCTTGGTAAAAAGGAAAGATTTTAGAATCTTCCTTTTCATTGCTTGCTGTTCCTCCTGAAAGGAACTCAAAAACTGTCACCTAGTTCCTCAGCTTTATTGACTTCAGAGAAATCTGGTATACTGTCATGATATATACTGTAATATGTTTATATAATTTCAAATAGTACTTGGCACATATATTTCTAGGTACTGAGGAACTTGTAGTTCAGATGCACTTTTTTGAAATTTTCCAGAACAAATTAATGAGCAATAATAATTGTAATTGTAATAAATAATTGTTACAATTATTAAAGAATCACCAAACTATTTGGTACATGGACTGAATTCCTCCATACCCGCTTGCCTTTCAGACCTTATGTAATACTGGAGTTATTTGACATCTATAAAACAGCTCTCATAAAGTATTTTATAGAGCATTTTTCTTTTTCATAACACTGTTGACTGACTGCTTTTTCCACAAATTCCTTTTCTGGGTACAATGTTGTTCTTCAGTCTTTCAGTATTGCTATGAGTGAGTCAGCTCTTCATTGCCCATCAGAGATTTATTGATCTGAATTCCAAACATAAAAAGCTAATGTCCAGTTTATATAACAAATTGAGTGTGGCATATTCATTTTTAAAAGACTTTTAGAACCTAGAACATGATGAATAGAACACTTAGTATTATCAAAAATGATCCAGAATGGTGCAATTATTTTCTCTATTTTTCTCAAATAATGCTTATAATAATACCATGTTTCTCCGAAAATAAGACTGGGTCTTACTTTATTTTGGGCTCCAAAATAAGCATTAGGGCTTATTTTCGAGGGATGTCTTATTTTCCTCCCATGTATAGGAGGTCCACTTCTTCTGCTTGCTTGCGGGAGGGCAGGAGGCCACACGATGCATTGGTGCCACTACCATGAGGCGGGGTGGAGCTGCCTTAAGCGCCCCTCACCAGCTTACCTCAGGGCCCCTGCAGCCAGGCCACCCATGCCCCGACACTGGCCTCACCTTGTAGAGGCGGCTCCAGCAACCCCATCCAGCAAGACCCCACATGACTGCCGGCCAACTTCTCCTGCTTGCTTGTGGCCGCAATGGAGCAGGAGGCTGAGCAACATGCCAGTGTCACAGCCACGAGGCGAGGTGGGGGTGTGGAACTGCTCCACACACCCTGCCCTGGCTTACCTCAGGCCCCCTATTCCTATTCATGTCTGTGCAATCACCAAGGGTCCGTCATCAGCCTTGAAAAGGAGTCTTTTAAATTTAAATGTACAGGCCTCAAGCCCTGTCTCTCCTTCATACATCTCCTTTATTAATCTTCATTGCATAATCGTTGAGGAGTAAATCAAAATTACTAAACAGTTTTACACATTTTCCAGATAAATCTTGCACTGCCCACAACATCCCTTCCAAAGGCTTGGAAGGATAAGAGAAAAAGGCAGGCACTGAACAATGTTGACACACTAATTTTAGAATATGTGAAGAACTCTACACTTAATTATATGTGTTCCCGAGGGATAATAAACTGAAAAAAAAGTTAATTACAACTTTGGTTTTAATGTTAATTAATTTTGTGAAACAATCTATATTTAAATATGAAAAACTGCACAAATAAATAGAACAGAGGCTCAGTGTCCTCCCACCCTCTTTCTCCTCCCTGCCTTCCTCCCTCCTTCCCTCCCTCCCTCCCTTCCTTCCTCTCTTAATTGCCTTTCTCCTTCTCCTTCCTGGTAGTAAGTTAGAATGCAATGGTTAGAAGGCAATATTGCAGGCTAACTCTGCCGACTGCCTGGAGTTCAATCCTGACCGACTCAAGGTTGACTCAGCCTTTCATCCTTCTGAGGTGGTTAAAATGAGGACCCATTGTTGGGGGCAAGATGCTGACTCTGTAAACAGCTTAGAGAGGGCTGTAAATCACTGTGAAGTGGTATATAAGTGCTATTGCTATTGCTATCATGGTAATTTCTTGCAGGTTTAACACTTTCTGTGTTATATACAGGGGGTGTCCGGCATGATTTTTATTTATTTCTAAAAACAGAGTGCTTTTTATCATTTGGTGTCCTTGCCGATGTACAGCCCAGCCAGGTGCCAGCCAAAATGAAATGTCAGCTGAACTCATTGCGATATAGGATCGGTAATCCGCAAAGCGTCTTTCTGATTGCCACTCTTTAAATTTCCTGTCCCTCCCTCCATTGCTGCAAGTTTTGAATTGGGCCAGAACAATCGGTGGCAGTTTCTTCTCGCGAACGGGTGCAGACAAGCAGATGTGATAGTGATAATTGATTAAAGCCAGCAGCGTGTGAAGCTAAAGGGAAGGAAAAGACACAGAACGGGTGAACCAAATGGGATGGAAGGAAGATGTAGGAGGGATGGAAATTGGGTTAAAGGCAAAAATCTTTTTAAGGGAAAATTGGCCCAGGTCCTTTATATGCGGTGTTCATCCAAAATATAATTCAATTTTTCCAATGATCAGAAGAACTGTTTCGTTTTTTCTTGGCCAAGGAACCGTATCAGTTAAAACCTAATCCTAAAGGACGGGTGGATGGACTCTCTCCTTCCCCCACTCTCCTTGTCCACATCTCTCCTCTTTCCCCCCTCTCTTATCTTTCTTTCTCTCTCTTTTTCTCTCCCTCTTTCTACAATATATATATCTATCTTTCTATAATCTCTCTCTTTTTCTTTCTAATTCTCTTTCTATCTCTATCTCTCTCCATCTCTCTGTCTCTCTATCATTTCTCTCTATTTCTATTTTTCCAATTATATTTCTCTCTATATCTCTTTCTATTTCTCTATCTCTTTCTGTCTCTCTCTGTTTCCCTGAAAATAAGACCTCCCCAGATAATAAGCCCAATCAGGCTTTTGAGCGCATGTGCTAAAATAAGCCGT